>SKCR01035388.1:0-174656 GCA_019454045.1 Zanthoxylum bungeanum | reverse complement strand
TTTCTTGACTGGTTTGGGCGTGACAATAGGGAAGCAAGAGTTGGGTTTTCATGGTGAAAACCGCAAGTGCTAGCACATTACGAGTCTTGCGAAGGTGGTGGGGAGGTTCACCCATGAGGCGGGACTCATCCGACGGAGTTTGGAGCTTCGTTTTGAGACCCGAAACTGCCAAGACAGTGAGCATGGACTGCTGCAGTGGGCTTACAAAGGCAGTACGTTTTTGGGCATGATTCATCTTCAAATCGACATAACCGATCAATGTAAGTATTCCGCTATCTTCGTTGATGTATTCACGCATTATTTCATGTCTTGATTTGATCTTGGGACCTTAGAATAAACCAACACTTGGATCGTTGATGAGACCGCTGTTCCTTAGCTTACGCTATATCCCCGTTATTATCACAATACAAAGGAACGGGCTCAGCTACTAACGAAACTACTCATAATCCATTTAGGAATTTACGGATCCAAACTGCCTCTTTTGCTGCCTCAGCTGCAGCGATATATTCCGCTTCTATTGTTGAATCCGCAACAGTCTTTTGCTTGGAAGATTTCCAGCTCACTGGTCCGTTGTTCAAACAAAATATGTACCCAGATTGCGACTTACAGTCGTCTTTATCCGTTTGGAAACTTGCATCGGTAAACCCAGTTACCTAAAGTTCTCCTTCTCTATAGATTAAGAAAGCATCATTAGTTCGTCTAAGATACTTAAGGATGTTCTTAACCGCAACCCAGCGACCATCACCTGAATCGGCCTGATAGCGACTACACATGCTCAAAGCATACGAGACATCAGGTTACGTACATATCATGACATATATGATCGATCTGACTGCAGAAACGAACGGGATTCAACTCATGTTGTCTCTCTCATCTTGAGTTTTAGGACTCCTTAGATAGAGAGACGCCATGTGACACTGGCAACAGTCCCCTCTTAGACTGATCCATGTTGAATCTCTTCAATATTGTTTCAATATACGAGCTTTGGGAGAGTCCAAGAATCTTTCTAGATTTATCCCGGTAGATCCTTATTCCCAGAATAAAAGCTGCTTCTCCCAGATCTTTCATGGAGAATTTTAATGAAAGCCAAGATTTCACCGAATGTAGCATGGGAATGTCATTGCCAAGAAACAATACATCATCTACGTAAAGGACAATAAATGTCAATGCGTTCCCACTAACTTTCTTATATACACAAGTATCATCCTCGTTTTGAACGAAATCATATTCTTTTATGATCTCATCAAAACGTTTGTTCCAAGAACGCGATGTTTGCTTCAATCCATAAATGGATCGATTTAACTTGTAAACCTTGTTTCCATGTTTTGGTACAACAAAACCGTCAGGCTATTGCATATAAACATCCACCAAATGGTTTCTATTAAGGAAAGCGGTTTTGATATCTATCTGCCATATTTCATATTTGAAATATGCAGCAATAGCAAGCGTTATCCGAATGGATTTAATTATGGCAACAAGTGAAAAATTTTCATCGTAGTCGACACCATATCGTTGACGATACCCTTTCACTACAAGCCTATCATTGTACGTTTGTATGTTTCCATCCATGTTCCTCTTCTTCTTGAAGACCCATTTGCAACCAATAGGCTTTACGCCTTCTAGTGCATCAACTAGTGTCCAAACTTGGTTGGTATACATGGAATCCATTTCAAACTTCTTGGCTTCTTACCATAAAGAGGATTTGATATCTTATATCGCTTCCTCATACGTAGCCGGCTCATTATCCTCAATAAGATTAATATCTACGTGAGGTGAGATCAGAAACCCATACCTCTCAGATTGTTTTCTGACTCTCTCTGGTCTACGCGGTTCTTGTGTATTAGAAGATTATGGTACACTCTCATCCCTGATGAACTGTTTGTGTTCCGTTTAGGAGTCGGTGCCAGGAATAATATCACTCTGATTTTCATCGAGTTCTACTTTCTTCCCACTTACCACTGCATGTAGAGCAACAAATACATTGTTCTCTTGTGGATGGTAGAAGTAATATACTTTGGTTTCCCTAGGATAACCTACAAATAGGCATTTATCCGATTTGGGTTCTAGTTTGGTACCATCTAAACGTTTAACGTATGCCCATCAACCCCAAATCTTCTGGAATAAGAAACCTGATTTCTTTCCTGTCCATATTTCATATGGAGTCTGTTGAAAAGACTTTGACGGAACCTTATTCAAAATAAGTATTACACTATTCAATGCATATTCCCAGAATGAAATTGGTAGCTCTGTGCGACTCATCATAGACCTTACCATGTCCAACAAAGTTCGATTTCTCCGTTCGGACACACCGTTTAATTGAGGTGTTCCGGGAGGAGTCCACAGTGAAAAAATACCATACTCTTTCAAGTAATCGAGAAACTCATTGCTTAAGTATTCTCCACCACGGTCCGATCTTAATGTTTTAATACTTTTACCGGTCTATTTTTCTACTTCGTGTCGAAACTCTTTGAATTTCTCAAAGGTTTACGACTTGTGTCTCATAAGATACACATAACCATAATGCGATGCATCATTCATAAAGGTTACGAAGTATTCATATCCACCTCTAGCCTGGCTAGACATGGGCCCACAAACGTCACTGTGAACAAGGGCTAATAGTTTGGTGGCACATGCACCTTTACCGCTAAAAAGAGTTTTAAGCATTTTGCCTAATAAACAAGATTCACAGACGTCATATGAATTTGGATCAAATCTATCCAAGTATCCACTCTTCGAAAGTGTGGATGTACGAGTCTTGTTAATATGTCCCTTACGACAATGCCACAAATAATTTTCATCTTTGTTACTTAATTTAAGCCTTTTATTTGTCATGTTATGTGTCTGAGATTGATTTATATTCAAAATATAAAGACCATTATTAACATCAGCATTGCATATCTCAAAATCATTTTTATAAACAAAACACCCTGTGTTTCTGAATACAAGAGTATACCCACATTGGGTTAAACAAGATACATATATAATGTTTCTAGTCAAACTAGGTACATAATAGCAGTTTGATAAATTAAGTACATACCCCGAGGGCAGTTCCAAAATATAGGTCCCATCAGCCAAAACGGCGACTCTAGTCTCATTTCCAACTCGGAGGTCAATCTCTTCTGAAGCCAGTCTCCTGCTAATCTGCAGATCCTGCACATCAGTACATATATGAGTACCACAACCAGAATCAAAAATCCAATTTTTTAAACTAGAAGTAGATATGTTTATTTCTATAACAAACATACATGAAGCCGGAGCCTTGCCCGCCTTCACTTCCTTCATGTGCGCCTTGTACTCATGGCAGTCATGCTTCCAGTGACCCCGTTTGCCACACTGTAGGCAAACATCTTGGGATTTTTCATTTTCCTTCCAAGAAGACTTTGATGATTTGGCCTTGCCCTTTCTCTTCTTCTTTTTCTTCACACCTCCAGTAGCCTTCGGCCAAGCCTTGGCATTCTGAGATGTTGAAGCAAAGTGCGCCTCGCACTTTTTGCCCTTCAAAAGCTCTTTTTCTGCCTCTTTCAGCATTTCCATCAACTCTCCAAGAGTATTTTTTTAGTTCATCATATTTTAGTTCATGATGAACCCACCCCAGCTGTCAGACAGAGACTGTAAGATCAAATCTAAGAAGTCTCAGCCTCGAAGACTATGCCCAACTGTTCGATGTCAGCAGTCATCTGCGACACATGGTGCTCGACAGATGTACCCTCTGACATACGAGAGCGAAAGAGCTTCTTCTGCAATTCCTACCTCTGCGATCTAAGGTTAGATCGATGAAGGTCCCTCAATTTCAACATCATTTCATAGGGATCCAATCCCTTTTTTTGATGACGAAATTGTGGGGTCATTGCGGCAAGTATGATGGATTGAACAGTTGAGTTGTCATCGCTATGAGTCTTCCAAAGCTCAAGCTCAAGCGGCTGCTCAATTTCGGGCTTAGGCTCGAGAGGTCTCTCTATTGTATAGAGCATCTTCTCAGCCCCCAGGATAATTCTGAGGTTCATTTCCTAGTCAGGAAAGTTCGCACCATTAAAGACATTTTCACCCATGATAATGTCACTAACGTTGATCTTTTCGACCATCTTAATTGCAATAGTCTAACTATTCAATTAACGATTTTGGGTACAGTCCAACTGTTAAAAGAAAAATAATAAAATATCAGTCAAACTAATAAATATATAAAATGACGAAATTAATTTGAAAGCGTGTATTTGGCAAGTATTTGAATGAAATTACAAATTCAATACTGGCCTCCCACTAATTTTCGGCGAGCCTCTAACCCTCTGTTGAGTACTCGAGAAACCTAGTTTCCTAGTGGGCTAGCATCCTGTTAAATAACACACAACCTTGACTTTGGCCAACAAGCTGTATGATACTTAACTAGGTATATCTCTAGGATCAATTGGATCTCATCCAATTCCTAGATCCGGTAGGTGGACCTCCAAGTCCGAAACATATATACAATATATATGTCAATATATCCAATATATTTCCTAACATTTTCCTCTGAATCAGCTAAGCATTGGCTTTGGCTCAACAAGCTTAATGATTCCAGTTAAGCGGTACCCATTGACAGTGGGAAAGCTTCGTAATCCATGTCGATGAACAAGAAGTGACCTTGACTTTGGCCAACAAGTCACAACTTGCCCAAGACATGCGATATGGAATAAAGCTTTCGTGGTTCAAACACATTCGCGATGGACATTGATCTTGACTTTGGCCAACAAACCAATGCCAATTTGGATCTTGAGAAAGAACCACTCAATGGAAGGAAACGCTTAATATTTGTTTGAGGGTTTTTCATGTAAATTGGCAAACAATTTATTATCTTTGATTAGGTATCATCATACACCCTTAAGCATGCATTCTAAAAGCATAATAAGGCGCGAAATAAATAATAACGATATGCGGATGAATATTCAACAAATTGTTCCTAGAACAAATCTCTTAATTTCCTCTCCCCAACTAGCACTATTCTAACTTCTACCCAATTACATAATACAATAAAGAAACCTCATTACCATTGAGAGGAATTGGTGAGAAGAGAAATACAAAGAGTCAAGAGATAAAAGGCTGGACACGCAGGTCCAATTTAATAAATTCTAAATTTATTACAACAATTTCCAAAATTACCCTCACCCTTCTAATATTCATCCGATTTACATTATTCATACAATACATCCATGTATTCACACAAAGCATGTTATTCAATCAATCTAATCCAATTAATTAATCTTTGAATTAATGACAATCCAATGTTCAAACAACGATTTGATTTGCGCGAGTCCAACTCGTTTAAGAATAAGCACTTAAAGTGCGTATTCTTGAATTATATCGAACTACAATTTTAAATCCAATTTAATTTGTATTCAATACTAATTCTAATTTAATTCCAAATTAAATAATTACACTAATTTATGTGTCTTTTAGACTTAGATTCTAAATCCAATCTTATTGGGTCTCAAATGCCCAATTAACATCCAATGTCAATTTAATTAAAGACCAATGGGCTTTTAATTAATTCTTAAGGCATGGGCTTTGGCCAATATGGATCAAACCCAAATGCCAAGGCCCAATTAAGGAATCACCCTATTTGCCAAAAAATCAATTTAGGCCCATTAGGCCCAATTAAATATTTAAAGGCTCAATTATTATATTTGGATTTTATGGAATGGTTTTAGGCCCAATTTGGATCCAATCCAATTGTCCTAAACCAACTTGGCCCAACCAAGCCCATTAACCCCAAATACAACAATATTAGCCCAATTCAAAATTAAAGACTAATTTTAAGTAATACAAAATTCCAAATTTCACATTAATTTGTAATTAAAGTGTATTAGCCATAATTAATTAGTTAAATTAATATTTCCAAAACACCAATTTATCTAATTAATCATGCTTTAATTTATTCAATTCATGTCCAAGACAATTGAAGCAAAATCAATCAATTTCATGCTTCTCAAGTAACGGCAATATGCAGAATTTATATCCAATTTTGATTTCAATCTAATTAAATCAACAATCAATATACACACCATGTTTTAAACACATCCAATGGTCTAAAATCAAAAATCACCATGATACATTACAAGGGTTATGTTCGGCCAAGCTAAGGAAATTTGGAAAAATTTTTATCAAATCCATTTTCTCAAATTTTAAGATGCATAAATCTAATTCATCATCTTCCAAGCTCATCCAAACAACCAATTTGAAGAAATCATGCTTCCAAACACAAAAACCCTAAATAAAGTCCATAAACCCTAAAACAAATCATGCTTAAAATTGGCTCTGATACCATTGTTGGGTTCCTAGAACATGCCAAGGATCTATAAGTCATGATTTCATGTGTGAATACTCAAAGAAGTTGCGGAAAAATACTTACAATGAGCGGATGTAGGATTTCAAAAATCTTTGCGTTTCAGAAGCTCCAAGCTTTGTGTTGAATCTTTAATTTCAAGGATGAGTTTCCCTATCACCTTATTTAACTCCTTAAGTGCTAGCTCAAGTTGATTTTGAAGCAAAAACAATGGAGAAAGTGTTAGTGTCCTAAACATGCCACGGGATCTCTAAGCGTGATTATTGTGTGAATTAATCAAGAAAGTTGCGGAATACTTACATTGATCAGATTTAGGATTTCAAAATTTCATGGATGTTGAAGCTTCCAAGCTCATGGGTGAGTATCGCTATCACCTTCATTTGACTCCCATTATGTGCTAGCAAGAACAAAATTAACCAAAAATTACCCTCAAAGAGAAGCAATTATTCGGCTAATAGAGAGGAAGCAATCGGCACCTTACTTCGAAAGTCAGAGGCCAATTTGGCCTTTGTTGCTTTCGGCTTTCTCAAAGAAAGCAAAGAGCAATTGCTCATTACATACATTCGGCCAAAAGGTCAGTGGCCTTCTCTTTCATTTTTTTATTTTTATTTTTATTTTTTTAAAGAATTCAATTGAATTTCAGAGAGAGAGCATAATGCTTTTTCTTTCATTCGGCCTGCAACTTCAGAGGCCACTTTGGCTAAGTCTTCTCAAGACTAGAAAGAAGCAATTGCTCGGCCAAAATGGGAAAAAGATAATAATGAATAATAATAAAAAATTCATTAATTGTATTTTTCTTTTTCAAAATGCAAAGAGTGTTTGATAAGTTTCCACCAAAACTCATCATCCACTTCTATCACCAAAGGTGACGAATGATGTAAGTGAAGTGGGTCCCACTTTAAATTCAAAATTCAAGTGGGCTTGCTCAACACACTTTTGGGATCGGGTTCATTTATTCTAATTAAATGAATTTTCTGTCGCGACATAATTAAATTTAATTTAATTAAATAATTATGCCTCAAAAAATTATTATTAAAGTCGCTTACGAATTAATTCCAAATTAATTCATTCGCTAGAATTAAAATCCAATTTAATTCCGCGTTGAAATACGATTTCATTTAATATATCTAATATATTATTTTAGCCCAATTAAATAAATTAAATAGTAAAATCTAATTTAACTATTAAATTTATTTTATCGATTAATTCCAAATTCGTCGAGAGGAAAATTAATCGCGTTCTCTCCTCTCGACGAATTTAATCACATATAAATTCTCGAAGCAATTAATCCCAGATTAATTATTTCTCTGATAATTAATCACATATTAATTCTAACCGTAATTAATCCCATATTAATTTTTCTCTCTCTTAATTAATCTCAGATTAATTTTCTCTATCTTAATTAATCTCATATTAATATTGTTCGAGTCAAATATCATCGGTGAATCTTTGGGATGCGACCCAAGAGATCCCTGGATATGTTGATAGTAAATACGGTCATCGAACTATCCGAACACGTTCGTACCCGGTACCACATACTTACCGATTTACAAGACATGGTCGGCTTCTAGCAAAGCACCGTGTCTACCCAATTCTCCAGAAATATTCTTCTACGGAATACAAGATCTTTGTCATGCGTAGTATACATAGTGTTGCGCAATACGATTTAGTATCGGATGTCACATGCTAGGCCTGGGGCTGGAGTTGTGTCTGCCCCGTACGAAGCATATATCGGATCACTAGCAACTAGTCTCTTTATGATCGGAAAGTCATGACCTAGTCATACTTCCCCGATGGTTATAGCACTTAGAGTAGCAGTTCTGTATCCTTGTGTGATCATCATCTCCATATGACTGAAGTGATACTTCCATCTTGACATCACACCCAATACACTACGATACTCAGTATACCCAGAAGAGACATACACAGAACCTGTTAAAGCCCTGGACGACAGAAACCAAAGTATATTGATTGTCGCAAGTATTAGCGATGCAAGTCTCAGATTAAGACCAAATACACCTACCATGATACAGATTCTCATAGACACATAGTCATACTACCAAATACTAAAGATGTTTCCGTACCATCGGTAAACAGAACCTCCTATTACACTTGTACGAGTATCCAATACCCAAATATATGAGAATTATGCCGTTACGCTTCCATAACAAGCACAAGTGTAATACTAGCCTATTATGCATTATCGATGTCCAGTCTCGATAATACGACGGCTAGGGATATTTAATGATTAAACCATTTTGGATTAACACTGTCACATATCTTATTAATCCGGAACTAATCATAAGGACTTTCATCATTTATATATTCGAGTAATCCAATTACAAATGATAAAATAGCAATTTCCTTTGTCACATAGTTAATTTGTACAACAACACCATGTTCTGTACAAATAGTGATGCTATGGGTCATAATTGTCCAAAAATCTCTCACATTGCCTATAGCCAATCACTCAATTGTCTAACACCTGAACTATATACGGGTCGCTCAAACTTCAGCTGAGAAACAGCTTTCGTCAGCTGATTTGAAAGGTTATCATCTGATGCGATTTATTCGATCATCACATCGCCATGATGTATGATCGAACGAATCAGTTGAATTAGTCGAAGTAAATACTTGGATCATTGATGAGACAGTGGTTCTTTAGCCTTTTCTGTAGCCTAGCTCAGCTGCTAACATAACTATTCCTAATCCAATTAGAAATTTTATAGATCCAAAATACTTTTTTTGCTGCCTCAGCTGCATCAATGTTATGCTCTTGTTATTTATTTAGCAACAGTATCTTGCTTGGAAGATTTCCCACTCATTGTTCCATTGTTCAAACTACATACGTAGCCTTATTGTTACTTACAGTCATTTTCATTGGTTTGGAAACTTGCAGCGGTGAACCCAGCCACCTCAAGTTCTCCTTTCCCCATATTCTCAGAAAGCATCATTGGTTCATCCAAGATACTTAAGGATGTTCTTAACATCAATCCAGTGACCATCACCTAGATTGGCCTTATAGCGTCTACATGTGCTCAAAACATATGAGACATCTGGTCACGTACATATCAAAATGTATGAACACTGCGAGAGTGTCAGCAGTTTTCTAGATCTATCCTAGTAGATCTTTATTCCTAGAATAAAGCCTACTTCTCCCAAATAATTCATGGAGAATTTTAATGAAAGCCAAGCTTTCACCGATTATATTATGGGAATGTTATTGCTAAGTAGCAATATATCATCAACTTATAGGACATTCATTGTCAGTGCGCTCCCACTAACCTTCTTATATACACAAGAATCATCTTCGTTTTGAATGAAATCATATACCATTATGATCTCTTCAAAACTTTGGTTCCAAGAATGCAATGCTTGATTTAATCCATAAATGGATCGATTTAACTTGCAAACCTTGTTTGCATGTTTTGGCACGACAAAACCATCAGGATGTTACATACAAACATCCTTCAAAAGGTTTCCATTAAGGAAAGCGGCTTTGGCGTCCAGCTGTCATATTTCTTAAATGAAATATGCAGTTATAGCAATCATTATCCGTATGGATTTAATCATGGCAACAGGTGAAAAAGTTTCATCGTAGTCGACACTATGTCGTTGACGATACCCTTTCTGTAAAAGCCTAGCTGTGTACATTTGTATGTTGTCATCCATGTATGTCTTCCTTGAAGACTTATTTAGTACCAATAGGCACAATGCCTTCTGGTACATCAACCAGTGTCCAAACTTAGTTTGTATACATGGAATCCATTTCGGACTTCATGACACTTTGCCATAAAAGGAGTCGATACCTTGTATCACTTCCTCATACGTAGCTGGTTCGTCTTCCTCAATAAGATTGATATCTATATGAGGTGAGATCAGAAACCCATACCTCCCAGGTTGTTTTCTGACTCTCTCCGACCAACGCGGTTCTTGTGTGTTTGAAGATTATTGGTAAAGTTTCATCATTGATGACCAGTTGGTGTTCCGTGAGGACTTAGTGCCTGGAACAATATTACTATGATTTTTCATCGAGTTTTACTTTCCTCCCACTAACTACTGCATATAGGAATTCCTCTTCGGAAATCCGCATAGAGAGAAAAAATTTCATTGTTCTCTTGTGAGTTGTATAAGTACTATACTTTGGTTTCCTTAGGACAACCTAAAAATAGGCACTTATCCGATTTGGGTTCTAGTTTGGTACCATCCAAACATTTGGCGTATGCCCAGCATTCCCAAATCATCAGGAATGAGACACCCGGTTTCTTTCCTGTTCATATCTAATACGAAGTTTGTGTAACAGATTTTCATTGAACCTTATTCAAAATAAGTATTGCACTGTTTATTGTGCATCCTCAGAATAAAATTGGTTGCTCAGAGCGACTCATCAGCAACCTTACCATGTCCAACAATGTTCGGTTTCTCTGTTCGGACACACCGTCAAATTGAGCTGTCCCGTGAGGAGTCAACTGTGAAAGAATACCACACTCTTTCAAGTAATCTTGAAAATTATATGTTTAAGTATTTTACACTATGGTCCGACCGTAATGTTTTTAATACTTTTACCGGTCTGTTTTCTTACTTCGTGTCGAAACTCTTTGAATTACTCAAAAGTTTCTGACTTGTGTTTCATAAGATACACATAACCATAACGCGATCCTACATCCGTAAAGGTTATGAAGTATTCATATCCACCTCTAACCTAGCTAGATATGGGCCCACTTACGTCACTATGAACGAGGGCTAACAGATCGGTGGCACTTGTACTGTTACCAAGTAAAAAGTGTTTTAGGCACTTTGCATAATAAACTAGATTCTTAGACATCATTTGAATTAGAATCAAATATGACCTAGTGTCCACTCTTCGAAAGTGTGGATATACGAGTCTTGTTAATGTGTCTCATACAACAATGTCTCTTTTAAGTCTCATCAGATTTACTCAATTTGAGCTTTTGTTTGTCATATTATATGTTTGAGATTCATTTATATTTTAAATATAAAGACCATTATTTACATCTAATGTAGATATCTCGATATCATCTTTATAAACAAAACACCCGGCGTTTAAGAATATAAAGGTATACCAGCAATGGGTTAAACTAGATACATAGATAATGGTCCTAGTCAAACTAGATACATTATAACAGTCTCTTAATTTAAGTACATACCCAAAGGGCAGTTCCAAAACTTACGTTCCTATGGTCAAAATAGCGACTCTCGTCCCGTTTCTGACTCGCAGGTCGATCTCATCTGAAGCCAGTCACCTGCTTATCAGCAGATCCCGCACATCAGTACATATATTTATGTACCACATCTAGTATCAAAAATCCAATTTGAAAACCAGTAGTGAACATGTTTATAATAAAAATTCTTGAAGTCGGAACCTTGTCTCGCCTTCACTTCCTTCATGTCTGCCTTGTCCATACGGCAATCACACTTCTAGTGACCCCGTTTTCCACAGTTTAGGCAGACAACTTGGGATATGTCCTTTTAAGAAGCTCTGGTTGTGCATAATGGATTGAGCACTAAAGTTATCATCACAATGAGTCTTCCTAAGCTCATGCTCTACTATTTGCTCAACTCTGGGCTCATGTTTGAGAGGTTCCTCTATCAAATAGAATAACTTCTCAGCTCCCAGGACTATCCTGAAGTTCTATTTCCAATCTGAAAATTAGAGTCGTTTAGATACATTTTCACCTAGGATTATGTTCTAAAAGCTAATTTTTCAACCATCTTGAATGCTATAGTCCAACTATCCAATCAACGATTTTTGTTACAATTAAATGTAATTATTACTATAATCTAACTATATAATTAACTACAATTGATTGGTTACATTCAAATGTATTGATTACTATAATCCAATTATATAACCAACTACAAATGAAGTAGTTTGAATACAGTCTAACTGTTAAATTAATACAACAATGGAATATTAGTCCAACTAATATATTTCTAAATAATTAATGATGAAAAATGAAATGAGCGCGTATTGGCAAGTATTTAAACGAAATTGGAAATTTAATACTTGCCTCGCACTATTTTTCTGCGAGACTCTAACCTTATGTGGAGTACTCGGGAAACCTAGTTTCCTAGTGGGCTAGGATCCCGTTAAATAACACACAACCTTGACTTTGGCCAACAAGTTGTATGAAACTTGAATAGGTAGATCTCTAAGATCAATTGGATCCCATCCAATTCCTAGATCCAGTAGGTGGACCTCCAAGTCTGAAACATATATCCAATATATGCCAATATATCCAATATATTTCCTAACCTTTTTCCTCTGAATCAACTAAGCCTTGGCTTTGGCTCAACAAGCTTAATGAAACCAGTTAAGCGTGACCCATTGACAGTGGGAAAGCTTCGTAATCGAGGTCGATGAACAAGAAGTGACCTTGACTTTCGCCAACAAATCACAACTTGCCCAAGACGTACGATATGGAACAAAGCTTTTGTGATTCAAACACATCCGCGATGGACAAATGTCTTAAATTTGGCCAACAAACCAATGCCAATCTTGGATCTGGAGAGAGAATCACTCAATGGAATGAAGAACATTTAATATAAAATGAGGGTTTTTGTCGCGATTTGGCAACCAATTTATTGTCTTTAATTAGGTCTCATCATACACCCTTAAGCATGCATTCTAAAAGCATAATAAGGCGCGAAATAAATTGATAATGATATGCTGATGGATATACAACAAATTTTTCCTAGAATAAATCTCTTCATTTCTTCTCTCCCGCTAGCACTATTCTTACTTCTACCCAATTACATAATACTTCTAAAGAAACCTCATTTACATTGAAGGGAATTGGTGAGAAGAGAAATACAATGAGATAATAGGCTGGACACGCATTTCCAATTTAATAAATTCTAAATTTATTACAACAATTTCCAATATTGTCCTCACCCTTCTAATATCCATCTGATATACATTATTCATTCATACATCCAAGTATTCACACAAAGTATGTTATTCAATCAATCTAATCCAATTAATTAATCTTTGATTAATGACCATCCAATGTTCATACAACGATTTAATTTGCGCGAGTCAAACTCGTTTAAGAATAAATACTCAATGTAAGTATTCTTGAATTATATCGAACAACAATTTTAAATCCAATTTAAATTGTATCCAATACTAATTCATATTTAATTCCAAATTAAATAATTACACTTATTTATGTGCCTTAAAGACTTGGATTCCAAATCCAATCTTAATGGGTCTCAAAGGCCCAATTAGTATCCAATATTATTTTATTAAAGTCCAATGGGCTTTCAATTAATTCTTTTGGCGTGGGCTTTGGCCATTATGGATCAAACCCAAAAGCCTTGGCCCATTTAGGAATCATCATATGCCATAAAATCAATTTAGGCTCATTAGGCCCAATTAAATTATTAAAGGCCCAATTGTCATATTTTGGACTTTATGGAAATGGTTTAGGCCCAAATATGATATATGACCAAAATTTTGGCCCAACCAAGCCCATTAGCCCAAATACAACAAATTAAATTAATATATCATTCCAAATTACACATTAATTCAATTGAAGTGTAATTAACACAATTAATTAATTAATCTAGTATTTCCAAAACACTAATTAATCTAATTAATCATGCTTAACATTTTAATTTATGTCCCACACAATTTAAAGCACAATCAATCCATTCCAACATGCTTCATACTCACGGCAATACATGAAATTAACATCCAATTTTGATTTCAATATAATTAAATCAACAATTAACATTCAATTTCATGTGAATCAACATATCCAATTGCTAATTTTCAAAAAATCACCATGAGTCCTCCTAGGGTAGTAATCGGCCAAGCATGGATTTTGGGGATTTTTGATCTAATCAATTTATCACAAAATCAATGATGCACAAATCCAATTAAACATCATACAAGCTCAACCAAACCATTAATTTAAAAAAATACATGCTCCAAGCATACAATCTCAAATTAAAGTTTACAAACCCTAGAATCAAATCAAGCTTAGATCTCGCTCTAATACAATTGTTAGTGCCTAGACATGCCACGGGATCTCTAAGCGTGATTATTGTGTGAATTAATCAAGAATGTTGCAGAATACTTACATTGATCGGATTTAGGATTTCAAAATTCCATGGATGTTGAAGCTTCCAAACTCATGGGTGAGTATCCCTATCACCTTCATTTGACTCTCATTATGTGCTAGCAAGAACAAAATTAACCAAAAATTACCCTCCAGGAGAAGCAATTATTCGGCTAATAGAGAAAGCAATCGGCCCCTTACTTCGAAAGTCAAAGGCCAATTTGGCCTTTGTTGCTTTCGGCTTTCTCAAAGAAAGCAAAGAGAAATTGCTCACTACATACATTCGGCCAAATGGTCAGTGGCATTTTCTTTCCTTTTTTTTTTTAAGGAAGCCAATTGAATTTCAGAGAGAGAGCATAATGCTTTTTCTTTCATTCTGCCTGCAACTTCAGAGGCCACTTTGGCTAAGTCTTCTCAAGACTATAAAGAAGCAATTGCTCGGCCAAAATGGGAAAAAGATAATAATGAATAATAATAAAAAAAATCATTAATTGTATTTTTCTTTTTCAAAAGGCAAATAGTGTTTTACAAGTTTCCACCAAAACTTATCATCCATTTCTATCACCAAAGGTGACTAATGATGTAAGTGAAGTAGGCCCCACTTTAAATTCAAAATTCAAGTGGGTTTGCTCAACACACTTTTGGGCTCGGGTTCGTTTAATCCGATTAAACTAATTTTCCGTCGCGATATAATTAAATCTAATTTAATTAAATAATTATGCCTCGCAAAATTATTATTAAAGTCGCTTACGAATTAATTCCAAATTAATTCGTTCGTTAGAATTAAAATCCAATTTAATTCCGCATTGAAATCCAATTTCATTTAATATATCTAATATATTATTTTAGCCCAATTAAATAAATTAAATAGTAAAATCTAATTTAACTATTAAATTTATTTCACCGATTAATTCCAAATTAATCGCGTTCTCTCCTCTCGACGAATTTAATCCCAAATTAATTCTCGACGCAATTAATCCCATATTAATTCTTTCTTTGATAATTAATCCCAGATTAATTTTCTCTCTCTTAATTAATCCCAGATTAATTTTCTCTCTCTTAATTAATCACTGATTAATATTGTTCGAGTCAAATATCATCGGTGAATCTTTCGGATGCGACCCAAGAGATCCCTGAATATATTGGCAGTAAATACGGTCATCGGACTATCCGAACACGTTCGTACCTGGTACCACGTACTTACCAATTTACAAGACATGGTTGGCTTCTAGCAAACCATCATGCCTACCCAATTCTCCAGAAATATTCTTCTACGGAATACAAGATCTTTGTCAGGCGTAGTATACATAGTATTGCGCATTACGATCCAATATCGGATGTCACATGCTTAGCCTGGGGCTGGAGTTGTGTCTGCCCTGATTGAAACATATATCGGATCACTAGCAACCAATCTCTTTATCATCGGAAAGTCATGACCTAGTCATACTTCCCCAATGGATATAGTACTTAGAGTACCAGTTATGTATCCGTGCGTGATCATCATCTCCATATTACTAAAGTGATACTTCCATCTTGACATCACACCCAATACACTACGATTCTCAGTATACCTAGAAGAGGCGTACACAGTGTAGAACACATAAATCGGCGACGCTGTTCCAGGCTCGCAGCCTAGTCTGGAGTACGGAGTAGCCCGTGGGGGACTATACCGGAGAATAATGGAGTCGCCACCCGATGCGAACCGGGAAAATGATTTAAGGTTGCACTCACCTCTCGCAAGGGAAGACCTCAAACCGTTGGGTTCGAAATGGTCCCTTACTTATGTCACTTGTAATGAATGGATTTATGCGATAATATAACCGAGTCTACGCAACATATATTCGCAAAAATAATCAACAACTAAGTTCCTATACGACTTATATCTAAGTTTGCATGCATAAAAATATGTCGAAATAACGGCAAACACGCAACTCATGAAGCATGCCATGTCCGGGACAACAAAATAAAATATAATAAAGGGTGCCCTCAGGTCTTACCTTTTAGGTCGTTTTTCGGGAGTGCGTTTCACGGTGCTGGAAGGGTTATCATTTTCGTTGTTTTTACTGGTTCACTATTTCCGCTGTTTTTTCTATTTTCACTCGCTGTTTTCAATGTTTCCACTGTTTGGACTGCTATTTAGGTGATTGTTTTGTTCGGTCAGAGGGGCTATTTTTTTGTTATATCTTGGATTTATTTTTGTGTCGGTTTTTGGATCGGTTATGGGGATGTTTTGCGGGTTCAAGGATGCTGTTCGGGGCAGAATTTGAAGGCAGTTTGGTCATGGATTTGTAGGCAGTTTCTGGGGTGATTTTGTGTGGTAATTTGTGCGTGAAAGGAGGGCATTATTGGTTGCTGTTTTGGCGTGGCTTTAGGGCTGCTGGATGGGTATTATTGTGCGTTGGTTATGAGGTTTGCAAGCATGTGTTTTACGTGGAGAGGGGCATGTTGAGTGGTGTGAGGTTGAAGGTAGTTTAGTCGGCTAGCAGGATTTGTTTATGTGCGTCAGTGTGTGTTATGTGCATGAGTGGCGTGCATGTACCTGGGGTTTCTGGCTGTGTCGGTTAAGTGAGGAGAGGGGGCTGGTTCATGGTCGATGTGGGAGTGAGTTGAGAGTACTTCTTTGAGCGTGGATTGGCCGACTTCAGGCAGAGTTTTAGGCGTGTGAAAGGGCAGTTTCAAGGCAGTTTGGTGCGTGAGTTTGGGCTGACTTCACGCAGTGTTTTAGGCGTGTGGGAGGGCAGTTTCAAGGTAGTTTGGTCCGTGAGTTTGGGCTGACTTCAGGCAGTGTTTTAGGCATGTGAGAGGGAAGTTTCAAGGGCTGTTTGCGTGGAAGGAGGGTGCTATTTGAGGGTGTGAATGGGGCTGATTCTTCAAGGCAGTTTGGGGCGTGAATGGCAGTGTGTGTTTGAGGGTTGGTTGATGAGGTCTTTAGGCGTGAAGGGCTGTTGGTTTCAGGGGTTATTTGGTGCGTGAGTTTTTAGGTTAATAGTGCGTGGAAGGGCTGGTGGTGTGATGATCATGCGTGATGAGTGAGTGGCTTTGTGAAGGGTTATTGGCTTTGTGTGTTACTGAAGGTTTCATGTGGTCGATGTGGGATTGAGATGCGTTAATGGGTGGTCTTGTGATTTGCGGGGTATGTGTTACATGAAGGGCGTGAGCTGGAGAAGAATAGAAAGAGAGTAGGGTTTTTTGTTTTACGTGTGTCTATCCAAGGGAACTAGGGTTTTTGTCTCTTTTTATAGTGGAGAGAGAGGCTAATTAATTTTTTTTTTTTTATTTGGTAAAGGGTGGGTGTGTTAGATAATTTATTGGGAGGAATGTTTTAGGTCTTGGCTTTTTGTTGAAAATGTAGGTGAGGCATGTGCTTTGTTGAATTTGTTTGTGTTTTGTTGATTTTGTTTGTGTTTCACGTGGGGTGGTTTGAAGAGGTGAGGGTTTTGGTTTCTTGTAATTTGTCTTGTTTATTTGTTTGTGACTTATTTATTTGTTTGTTAAATTTGTTTGTGTGGGTTATTTAATTTTGTTGTTTGTGTGGGGTTCATTGGCTTTTAGGGTTTATTATTTTTGTTGTGAGCGGTGCGTGTATGGGAGAGGAGAAGGTAGGTTTAAGGTTTGGGCTGGGGATCAATTTTAAAACAGAGATCCAACGAGCAAACCCGAAGCTAAACAAGCGAATTAAATCCAACAAGATGTCAATTCTTGACTTTTCCCTTCTGGCGTCCATTTCCCGCGACTTCCGCGACATAAATGGTAGTGCCTCCGCACGAGGCTCATCATCGGGACTTATATGCAAAAATGCAGTGCCTACAATCACCCCCACTTTGATGAGAGTTATGTAGTGTGTGACAATGACAATCCTATCAAAGTTATGCAATACATTTTTACTTACCTGGCTCACCAGTTGCCACCTGACTTGCCTGCTGCATCGAACTGAGTTGATGATGCAGTGGGCCTCGACCCTGGGACGCATCCTAATAACTGCAACCGACAACGGGGGCCTCGACCTTGGACGCATCCCAATACTGCTAACAATATGGGTCACGACCCTAGGACGCATCCCAAAACTGGAACTGATGACGCATGGGGCCATCGACCTTGGGACACATCCCAATAACTGCAACCGACAATGGGGGCTTCGACCATGGGACGCATCCCAATACCGCTGACAATGTGGGTCACGACCCTGGGACGCATCCCAAAACTAGAACTGATGATGCATAGGGCCATCGACCCTGGGACGCATCCCAATAACTGCCACCGACAACGGGGGCCTCGACCCTGGGACGCATCCGAATACCGCTGACAATGTGGGTCATGACCCTGGGACGCATCCCAAAACTGGAACTGATGATGTAGGAGGCCATCGAACCTAGGACGAATCCCAATAACTGGAACCGACAACGGGGGCCTCGACCTTGGGAAACATCCCAATACCGCTGACAATGTGGATCAGAACCCTGGAACTCATCCCAAAACTGGAACTGATGATGCATGAGGCCATCGACCATGGGACGCATCCCAATAACTGCAACCGACAACGGGGGCCTCGACCTGGGATGCATCCCAATACCGCTAACAATGTGGGTCACGACCCTAGGATGCATCCCCAAAACTGATGATGTATGGGCCTCGACCCTGGGACGCATCCCGGAACTACAACCGACAACAGCGGCCTCGACCCTGGGACGCATTCCAATAACGCTGACAAAGTGGGTCAAGACCCTGGGACGCATCCCAAAACTGATGATGCAGGGGGCCATCGACCTTGGGACGCATCCCAATAACTGCAACCGACAACGGGGGCCTCGACCCTGGGACGCATCCAAATACCGTTGACAATATGGGTCATGACCCTGGGACGCATCCCAAAACTGATGATGCGGGCCTCGACCCTGGGACTCATCCCCAAAACTGATATTGATGTGGGCCTCTCCCCTAGGACTGATCCCCAAAGTAATACTGATGCTGATGTGGGTCTCGACCCCGGGACTCCTCCCCAAAACTGATACTGATAATGATGTGGGCCTCGACCCTGTGACTCATCCCCAAACTAATATTGATGCTGATGTCATTCTCGACCCCGGGACTCCTCCCCAAAACTGATACTGATGCTGATGTAGGCCTCGACTCTGGGACTCATCCTCAAATCTGATATTGATGTTGATGCGGGCCTCGACCTTGGGACGCATCCCCAAAACTGATATTGATGTTAATGTGTCTCCATACCCGGCGTGCTAAACCCCATACGCGAGGCATCATTGTAGTGTCTCCATACCCGGAGTGCCATACCCGGAAAAACTGAACTAATGTTGATATGTCTCCATACTCGGAGTGCCATACCCGGCTTGTTCATTCCCAAACTATGTTCCATTCTCAGAGTGCCATTCTTAGCTTGTTCATTCCCGAACTTTGTTCCATTCTCGGAGTGCCATTCTTGGCTTGTTCATTCCCGAACCTTGTTCCATTCTCGGAGTGCCATTCTTGGCTTGTTCATTCCCGAATCGTGTTCCATTCTCGGAGTGCGGTTCTCGGCTTGTTCATTCCCGAATCGTGGTCCATTCTCGGAGTGCGGTTCTCGGCTTGTTCATTCCTGAACCTTGCTCCATTCTCGGAGTGCCCTTCTCGGCTTTCTGATGATGTGTGGGTCTCAACCCTGGGACTCATCCCCAAAACGGATACTGATGATCTGATGGTTCATTTCAACATGATGTGTTGCCTCTCACAAGATAATCCTGATAGCTAAACTTACTTTTGTCCTCAACGGATGTTTCGCGTCGAAACCAGAGAAGCTTCAAAGTACTTAATACACTCAGCTCTGCTCGTCCGTATGAGTCATTTGAACTAGACTTTTAGTGCATTTGTGACGAGGCTCTTTCGCAGGTTAATCCTTAAGTAAGCCAACTCGATGATTTCATCTCGGAGAATTGGATCAGCGGGTCTAACCAACCTAGATGTCTTGATCACACTCTGTGATTACTTCGTCATACTCAACATGATATGGTCTCTTCTTTTTTTTCTCTTGTCTCTTTCTTTTCTTTCATTTTTTTGAACCTTTTTTTTCTTTTCTTTTAACACACCTACCCTTTAAGGTAGCATTTCTCCTCATGGTGGTCCTAATACTTGCCCATGGGTAGCTTCACGCTTATCGGTTATAGGCGGTCTATTTTTTTTCTTTTCTTTTCATTGTAGAGACTTTTTCTTTGTTCCCAACCATATCATATATCGCAGCATAAGTAAACCAGGATGGATATCCAGGCAAACGGTCATTCACTGATCCACCATCTCTTCAACTAGTCATATTGCCAACTACTCAGGCTTCTACTGTTGAGATCCTATAATCAAGTGCTCGCGAGTCTAGCCGAGATCAACTACTCAGAATACCGGATGAGAGTACATCTCGTACTTATCTTTTCTAAGGTTTCTCCCTACAGCAAACAATGTCATCACCAGACATATGCTTAATCATCAAAGACTTCTTCTTTTTTTACTCATTCACTCCATGGAATTCTTCCTTTCAAATGATGATAATGTGGGCTTCGCCCCCTGGGTCCATTCTCGAAACTCATACTGATATGGGCCTCAACCCTGGGATTCATTCCTGAAATTGTACTGTCGTTGCTTCTGATTGGCTTTCCTTCACCGCTTTCTCTTTTTCTTCTTTGAAACCTGTGAATACGAAACAAAACAAACACAAAAAGAATGCAAAATATGTTACGTGTATGCATACATGAATGAGTTTCCTATCCCGTCGGGTTAGGTCTTCCGCCAATTCCCATGGTGACTGCTCGGTCTTCTCTTCCTCAGGCAAAGTACTACTTCAATCTGTCTATGTCGATCGGCTCAGTGAACTCATTCCCTTCTAAGTCTGACAGTCTCACTGCCCTGTTTCCCATCACTTTCTGGACTATGTAGGGTCCTTCCCAATTAGGTCTGAACTTTCCTCTCGGATCTGTTGTCGACGACTTTGACAGCTTAAGTACTAGATCCCCCTCCCTGATCTTAGTAGGACGCACCTTTTGTTGAATGCTCGGGCCGATCTCTTCTGGTATAACTGCATATGATACAGGGACTTCATTTTATTCTCATCCAGTAATGCCAAATGTTCAAGTCTCTGCGAGGCCAATTCTTGCTCCAATAACTCAGCTTCTGCTAATATCCGCATGGACTGTATCTCAACTTCCACCGGCAGTACTGCTTCCATTGCCTTCTTTTTTTCTTAAACACTTCAGTTGAATGCCATTTGCTTGTCTTTTGTATAGTCCTCCCTTCAAACTCATATATTGAGAAGCTAACTCCTGAATGATTATCTTGTTCTTCTTGAAAGGTAGAGACTCAGGCAATTAAATGAAATGAACGTCTTTATTTTTATTAATAAAAAGGTTCGAACAAGTAGACAAAATCAATGTCTTATGATTAATGGATGTGACATCACAATTGAATGAGATCAGGAAAACAAACATCCCCATAATTTGCAAATTTGTCTTCTTCCGTCTTCTTGTTTTTTCCGGACATCAGATCCTCTAACTCATGTAATTCTTTTTCCCATTTACTTTCCCCTTTCTGCTCTATCTCATCTTTACTATTGTTGCCCCATATCCTCATACGGGAAGCTTGGTGGTCGTGAGTTTGGAAGACAGTGCTGTCAGGTAGGCCAGATTTAATCATGTAGGTAGGCGGTGGGACGGAGTGATAGTTAGGTAGGAGGTTTCTCTGTATGTTAGGTTGCTCTTTCTCAGGGTCAGGTATATTGTGGGAGTCTATAAGGTTCTGGATCTCATGCCTAAGGCGGGTGCATTTGTCAGTTTTGTGGCCTTTTTGCTGATGGAGGTAACAGTAAAGGTTCAGGTTAAGGTAGCCTGGCACAGGGTTTGGAAGTGATTTAGGTTCTAAGGGATTTAGGAGTCCTTGGCTTTTCAGCTCTTCAAATACC
The DNA here is from genome assembly GCA_019454045.1 of Zanthoxylum bungeanum. Classification (NCBI taxonomy): domain Eukaryota; kingdom Viridiplantae; phylum Streptophyta; class Magnoliopsida; order Sapindales; family Rutaceae; genus Zanthoxylum; species Zanthoxylum bungeanum. The sequence goes on along the minus strand of SKCR01035388.1, from coordinate 152,323 downwards.
TCTGACAAAGGTCTACCAAGATTAGAGAATCGTCTGTTTCTGATAGGGGCAACCTTAGAGGGAGTGGGCTTGGTCCTTGAAGATTCCTCAATGGTCTTTCCATTCTGGTTGCACAACTTCCTATTATTGGCTATATGGGGTGCAGTCAAGCTGGCCACAACATTGGTCAGAATTTGCAACTACTCAGTAATTTCGGTTATTTTGGTCTTCAATTGATCCATACGGGATCCCTCGTTGACTGACTCACTCATGTTTGTTGGCGGTCTTTTGACGAGTCCTCCTTCTTCCCCAACCCAACGGGTATCTATGATGGCTTTTAGACACAAGGGTTAACATAATGCGTGTATGCATGAGGTGCATGAGATGCGTGAGATGTATGGAATATATAAGTCAGCCCATTATCATTTTAAAGTATTCAATCATATATTACGGGGTGCAAACTTGTCCCAGTTGGAAAGGCCCAGCAGGTTTACACTTTTGCAATAACATGGCTAAACAACTTCAAATGATAAGAGGCCCAAACACAAAATGGCCCATCGACATTTTAGAAGCTTTTAGCCCAATTATCAAAGGACATGAACTCGTCCCGGTTTAAATGGCCCAACAAGTTCACATCTCTTGACAAGAAGTCCAACTAAATCCAAATGATGATGGTCCTAAACACAAGCAAAAATAGACAATTTCTATTAATTATATAACTACAGTTCTCATGTGGGCTCATGGGAGTGTAGACAAAGGCTCTCGTCGGTGAAGGATTGCCCACAACTAGGACTCCCCACTCAAGGGTTCGAGCGACCAAGTGAGCGCACCTTTTTTATACCTTACGGTACGTGCCAACAAGTTATGATACATGACTAATTGTCAAATGGATTTCTTATTGTAGATTCCCTAGAGGGAGGGTGGAGCGAACTCTCTTAAATTCCCAAGCCTCTTAGGCTCTTATCACCTTGGTGACAGGAATGAACAACAAGTCTTCCAAATTAGTCTGTCACAGTGAGCTACGGGTAATGATTATCTTTGTGCCTTCACAGATTTTCCTTATAGAAAGGTAGTGAATGAAGGAAGACATCAAACCATCACCTAGCTTTAATAATGCCTTTGATTAAACCCTTTCAACCCACTGTAGACATGGTTAATTAAAGTACAAATCACAAACATTACAAGACATTATTTTGGGGCCGATTCTCTATCCCCAGTGGAGTCGCCAGACTGTAGAATACAAAAATTGGCGACGCTATTCCAGGCTCGCGGCCAGTCGGGAGTACGGAGTAGCCCGTGGGGGACTATACCGGAGAATTTTAGAGTCGCCACCCGGTGCGAACCAGGAAAATGATTTAAGGCCGCACTCATCCCTCGCAATGGAAGACCTCAAACCGTTGGGTTCAGAATGGTCCCTTACTTATGTCACTTGTAATGAATGGATTTATGCGATAATATAACCGAGTATACGCAACATATATTCGCAAAAATAATCTACACCTAAGTTCCTATACGACCTATATCTAAGTTTGCATGCATAAAAATAAGTCGAAATAACGGCAAACACGCAACTCATGAACTCATGAATATCTTAAATTAACACATGCGGAATAAATATGTGACCAAAGAATTTGGCTGTTCTCAATGTAGGACCTCGCATACCCAGTTGGACGTATTCCACGTCAACCGAGCATGCCATATCCGGGACAACAAAATAAAATATAATAAAGGGTGCCCTCAGGTCTTACCTTTTATGTCATTTTTCGGGAGTGCGTTTCACGGTGCCGAAAGGGTTATCATTTTCATTGTTTTTACTGGTTCACTATTTCCATTGTTTCCACTGGTTCACTATTTCCGCTGTTTTTTCTATTTTCACTCGCTGTTTTCACTGTTTCCACTATTTGGACTGCTATTTTGGTGATTGTTTTGTTCGGTTAGAGGGGCTATTTTTTTGTTATATCTTGGGTTTATTTTTGTGTCGGTTTTTGGATCAGTTATGGGGAAGTTTTATGGGTTCAATGATGCTGTTCCGGGCAGAATTTGAAGGCAGTTTGGTCGTGGATTTGTAGGCAGTTTCTGGGGTGATTTTGTGTGGTAATTTGTGCGTGAAAGGAGAGCAATATTGGTTGTTGTTTTGGCGTGGCTTTAAGGCTGCTGGATGGGTATTATTGTGTGTTGGTTATGAGGTCTGCATGCATGTGTTTTACGTGGAGATGGGCATGTTGAGTTGTGTGAGGTTGAAGGTAGTTTAGTCGGCTAGGAGGATTTGTTTATGTGCGTCAGTGTGTGTTATGTGCATGAATGGCGTACATGTTCCTAGGGTTTCTGGCTGTGTCGGTTATGTGAGGAGAGGAGGCTGGTTCATGGTCGATGTGGGAGTGGGTTGAGAGTGCTTCTTTTAGCGTGGATTGGCCGACTTCAGACAGTGTTTTAGGCGTGTGAGAGGGCAGTTTCAAGTTAGTTTGGTGCGTGTGTTTGGGCTGACTTCAGGCAGTGTTTTAGGTGTGTGAGGGCAGGGTGGTGAGTGGGTTTGGGCAGAGGGCAGTTTCAGGCAGTGTGCGTGAGTTGGGCTTAATTCAGGCAGTGTTTTAGGCGTGTGAGAGGGCAGTTTCAAGGGTTGTTTGCATGGAATGAGGGTGCAGTTTGATGGCGTGAATGAGGCTGATTCTTCAGCGCAGTTTGGGGCATGAATGGCAGTGTGTGTTTTAGGGTTGTTTGATGATGTCTTTAGGAGTGAAGGACTTTGGTTTCATGGGTTATTTGGTGCGTGAGTTTTTGGGTTAATAGTGCGTGGAAGGGCTGGTGGTGTGATGATCATGCGTGATGAGTGAGTGGCTTTGTGAAGGGTTATTGGCTTTATGTGTTGCTGAAGGTTTCATGTGGTCGATGTGGGATTGAGATGCGTTAATGAGTGGTCTTGTGATTTGTGGGGTATGTGTTACATGAAGGGCGTGAGCTGGAGAAGAATAGAAAGTGAGTAGGGTTTTTTTTTACGTGTGTCTAGCCAAGGGAACTATGGTTTTTGTCTCTTTTTATAGTGGAGAGGGAGGCTAATTAATGTTTTTTTTTATTCGGTGAACGGTGGGTGTGTTAGATAATTTATTTGGAGGCAATTATTGTTTAATGTTATAAGTCTTGGTTGTTTGTTGAAAATGGAGGTGAGGCATGTGCTTTGTTGAATTTGTTTGTGTTTTGTTGAATTTGTTTGTGTTTCACGTGGGGTGGTTTGAAGAGAGGGGAGGGTTTTGCTTTCTTGTGATTTGTCTTGTTTCTTTGTTTGTGACTTATTTATTTGTTTTTTGAATTTGTTTGTGTGGGTTATTTAATTTTTTTATTTGTGTGGGGTTCATTGGCTTTTACGATTTATTATTTTTGTTGTGAGCGGTGCGTGCATGGGAGAGGAGAGGGTAGGTTTAAGGTTTAGGCCGGGGATAAATTTTAAAACATAGATCCAACGAGCAAACCAGAAGCTAAACAAGTGAATTAAATCCAACAAGATGTCAATTCTTGACTTTTCCCTTCCAACATCCGTTTCCCACGACTTTCGCGACTTAAAAGGTAGTGCCTCCGCACGAGGCTCATCATCGGGACTTATATGCAAAAATGCACTGCCTACACATAGAACCTGTTAAAGCCCTAGACGACCAAAACCAAAGTATGATGATTTTCGCAAGTATTAGCGATGCAAGTCTCATGTTAAGACCAAATACACCTACACTGATACGGATTCCCATAGACACATAGTCATACTACCAATGGGATTCCGAGAGGTCTATCCGGATCGAAGCTATTTCCGTACCATCGGTAAACAGAACCTTCTATTACACTTACATGAGTATCCAATACCCAAAAATATGAGAACTATGTTGTTACGCTTCCATAACACGCACAAGTGTAATACTAGTCTATTCTGCATTATCGATGTCCAGTCTCGATAATACTACGGCTAGGGATATTTAATGATTAAACCTTTTTGGATTAATACTGTCACATATCTTATTAATCTGGAACTAATCAAAAGGACTTTTTTCATTTATATATCCGAGTAATCCAATTACAAATGATAAAAGAGCAATTTCCTTTGTCACATAGTTAATTTGAACAACAACACTATGTTTAGTACAAATAGTGATGCTATAGGTCATAATTGTCCAACAATCTCCCACTTGGCCTATAGCCAATCACTCAAGTGTCTAACACCTAAACTATGTACGGGTCGCTCAAACTTCAGCTGAGAAACAGCTTTCGTCAGCGGATTTGAAAGGTTATAATCTAATGCGATTTATTCGATCATCACATCTCCACGATGTATGATTGAATGAATAAGATGAATTAGTCGAAGTACATACTTGGATCATTGATGAGACCGTGGTTCTTTAGCCTTTGTTGTAGCCTAGCTCAGCTGCTAACAGAACTACTCCTAATCCAATTAGAAATTTTATAGATCCAAAATGCTTCTTTTGCTGCCTCAGCTGTAGCAATGTTCTGCTCTTGTTGTTTATTCAGCAACAGTGTCTTTCTTGCAAGATTTTCAGCTCACTGTTCCGTTGTTCAAACTACATACGTACCCTTTTTTTGACTTATAGTCGTTTTCATCGGTTTGGAAACTTGTAGCGGTGAACCCAGCCACCTCAAATTCTATTTTCCCATATTCTCATAAAGCATCCTTGGTTCATCCAAGATACTTAAGTATGTTCTTAACATCAATCCAGTGACCATCACCTGGATTGGCCTTATAGCGTCTACATGTGCTCAAAGCATATGAGACATCCGGCCACGTACATATCAAATCATACGAACACTGAGAGAGTGTCAGTAGCTTTCTAGATCTATCCTAGTAGATCTTTATTCCTAGAATAAAGCCTGCTTCTCCCAGGTATTTCATGGAGAATTTTAATGAAAGCCAAGCTTTCACCGATTATATTATTGGAATGTTTTTGCTAAGCAGCAATATATCATCAACTTATAGGACATTCATTGTCAGTGCGCTCCCACTAACCTTCTTATATACACAAGAATCATCTTCATTTTGAATGAAATCATATACCTTTATGATCTCATTAAAACTTTGGTTCCAAGAATGCAATGCTTGCTTCAATCCAAAAATGGATCGATTTAACTTGCAAACCTTGTTTGCATGTTTTGGCACGAAAAAACCATCAGGATGTTGCATACAAACATCCTCCAAAAGGTTTCCATTAAGGAAAGCGATTTTGGCATCCAGCTGTCATATTTCATAAACGAAATATGTAGTTATAGCAAGCATTATCCGAATGGATTTAATCATGGCAACAGGTGAAAAAGTTTCGTCGTAGTCGATACTATGTCGTTGACGATACCCTTTCTGTACAAGCCTAGCTGTGTACATTTGTATGTTTCCATCCATGTATGTCTTCCTTGAAGACTTATTTAGTACTAATAGGCACAATGCCTTCTGGTACATCAACCAGTGTCCAAACTTAGTTGGTATACATGGAATCCATTTCGGACTTCATGGTACTTTGCCACAAAAGTATTGATACCTTGTATCACTTCCTCATACGTAGCCGGTTCGTCTTCCTCAATAAGATTGATATCTATATGAGGTGAGATCAGAAACCTATACCTCCCAGGTTGTTTTCAGACTCTCTCCGACCTACGTGATTCTTGTGTGTTCGAAGATTATTGGTACAGTTTCATCCTTGATGAACTGTTGGTGTTCTGTGAGAACTCGGTGCCTGGAACAGTATTACTCCGATTTTTCATCTAGTTTTACTTTCCTCCCACTAACCACTACATATAGGAATTCCTCTTCGGAAACCGCATGGAGAGCAATAATTTCATTGTTCTCTTGGGAGTGGTATAAGTACGATACTTTGGTGTCCTTAGGACAACCTACAAATTGGCACTTATCCGATTTGGGTTCTAGTTTGGTACCATCCAAACATTTGGCGTATGCCCAATATTCCCAAATCATCAGGAATGAGAAACCTGGTTTCTTTCATGTTTATATCTAATACGAAGTATGTCTAACAGATTTTCATGGAACCTTATTCAAAATAAGTATTGCACTGTTTAATATGTATCCTCAGAAGGAAATTAGTAGCTCAAAGCGACTCATTATCAACTTTACCATGTCCAACAAAGTTCGGTTTCTCTGTTCGGACACACCGTCAAATTGAGGTGTCCCGTGAGGAGTCCACTGTGAAAGAATACCATACTCTTTCAAGTAATCTTGAAACTTATATGTTTAAGTATTTTACACTATGGTCCGACCGTAATGTTTTTAATACTTTTACCGGTTTGTTTTCTTACTTCGTGTCGAAACTCTTTGAATTACTCAAAAGTTTTTGTCTTGTGTTTCATAAGATACACATAACCGTAAAGCGATGCAAAATCCGTAAAGGTTACGAAGTATTCATTTCCACCTCTAGCCTAGCTAGATATGGGCCCACTTACGTCATTATGAACGATGGCTAACAGATTGGTGGCACTTGCACTTTTACCGAGTAAAAGGTGTTTTAGGCACGTTGCCTAATAAACTAGATTCGTAGACATCATTTGAATTAGAATCAAATCTATCCTAGTATCCACTCTTCGAAAGTGTGGATATACGAGTCTTGTTAATGTGTCTCAGACAACAATGCCACTTTTAAGTCTCAACAGATTTACTCAATTTGGGCTTTTGTTTGACATATTATATGTTTGAGATTCATTTATATTCTAAATATAAAGACCATTATTTACATCTAATGTAGATATCTCGGTATCATCTTTATAAACAAAACACCCGGCGTTTCGGAATATAAAGGTATACACGCAACAGGTTAAACTAGATACAAAGATAATGTTCCAAGTCAAACTAGATACATTATAACAGTCTCCTAATTTAAGTACATATCCAAATGGTAGTTCCAAAACTTACGTTCCTATGGTCAAAACAGCGACTCTCGTCCCGTTTCCGACTCGCGGGTCGATCTCATCTGAAGCCAGTCTCCTGCTTATCAACAGATCCTGCACATCAGTACATATATTTATATACCACATCTAGTATCAAAAATCCAATTTTAAAACCAGTAGTGAACATGTTTATAACAAACATTCTTGAAGCCGGAACCTTGTCTCGTCGGAACCTTGTCTCGCCTTCACTTCCTTCATGTCTGCCTTGTCCATACGGCAGTCACACTTCTGGTGACCCCGTTTGCCACAGTTTAGGCAGACAACTTGGGATATGTCCTTTTAAGAAGCTCTGGCTGTGCATAATGGATTGAGCACTGTAGGCACTGAATTTTTGCATATAAGTCCCGATGATGAGTCTCACACAGAGACACTACCTCTTAAATCATGGAAGTCGTGGGAAACTGACGTCGGAAGGGAAGAGTCAGAAATTGACTCCTTGTTGGATTTAATTTTCTTGTTTAGCTTCGGTTTTGCTTGTTGGACCTCTGTTTTAAAACACATCCTTGACCCAAACCCCCGCAAGACACACATCAAGCCCACACACCACTAAACCATACACCAAGCCCACCAAAATAACCCAAGCCCATCAAACACAAAAGAAAAATAAACCTTAAGCATTCACTTCTCCGAAAAACACAAATCTTTAACACGGCAAGTCACTCTCACCCTCTCGGCCATCTCACACACAAGCCAAAAACCCACCGATTCACACACTGCCACCTACTATACTCGGCAAAACCGCCCATCAAACTCACACAAACAGAACCCCCACTCGTCCCTCCATGACAAGCACCGAATCATCATCACAAACCAAGTCAACAACCACACAAACAAAGTCACCCCACTCATAAGACACACTGCAACCAACCGATAGCCATACACAAACCTAAACACTCGGTAGCCTCTCAATAGCTAAACAAAAAAAAACCCTAGATTAATACACACACATACTCGGCCTCTCACTGCCTCCTTTACGTAACACACATACAGCTTACACGAAAGCCACAAAGCCAAGCCCTTTCTCCGACAGAAATAAGGCCACTCACGAGCTGCCCCCTTCACGGTCAAACCAAAAACAAAACAATAGAGCCCATACAGCAAAACCTCAACATGCAACTCACCTCACGTCCCTAAAGCCTGACAAAACGACTGCCTTTTTTCACCATCATCAAACGCATCACACCTTCGTCAAACAAAGCATCCCATTCACGGCACCACACATCCACATGTTTAGCTGACAACAAACACAAATAACCCCCTAACCGAGCAATAAGCCACCAAAATGAAGCAAAACAGTCCCAAACTGCACCCTAAAACAGTCCCCAAATCACCAAAAATCAGTCCCTTAAACAGTCCAGAAAATGGCCCCAAATAGTCCCTAAACACCATAAAATAGTCCATGAAAACAATAAGCCAAAACTGCGACCAGAAACAGCCGTAAAATAGAGTAAAACAGTAGCCCAAATAGCGAAATAGTGAAGGAAAACGTTGAACCAGTAAACCGGAGGAGTTGCGAAGCATCAACCCTTCCGACGGTCGTGTAACGCACTTCTGAGAGACGACTTACGAGGTTAGACCTGAGGGCACCTTTTTATTTATTCTCTTTTATTTTTTATTTATTTTATTACTTTATTTCACGTGAGTATTGTGGATTGGTGCATGATGTGATTTCCGGATGAATGGAATATGTGTTCTCTCTTGCGGTATATCGGATGGAAACCCATACGTAAATTCCGTAACTGAATCCGAATGGACGGTAGTGCGGTCTGTACTTGGGACAACTCCACGTACCACTCGAGAGACACACATATTTCATTTCATCCAACCTTGTATTCGAGCATGATTAGGTTGCTAGTATGTTATTTATTCCTTAAGCATGATTTAGCCATTAGTATGTTATTACTTTCTGCATGTTACTTATTTATGCATTGTAATGTAATATGCATGGGCAAATCAAGTTGGATTAAAGGTCCTCCGTTTTGAGATATGAAAAGCCTAAGGGCTACCTTTACCACAACGTTTTGCCGCGCCGGACGAATTATCTTTGATTGAATGTGAGATATGTTTAATCGGACATACGAAGTCCCACATCATTGTCTTATTTATTTATATGCATTGTAATATAATGCGCATGGGCTTACTAGGGTGGATTAAAGGTCCTGTATTCAAGGGAAATGTCTGAAGACTACCTTTACCACGATGTTTTGCCGCGCCTTTTATTATATCACTTACCCTTTGCATATCATTGCTTTATTTACGCATGCATTGCATTCTAGCGCACATGGGCTAACTAGGGTGGATTAAAGGTCCTCTATTAGAGGGAAATGCCTAAAGGCTGTCTTTACCACGATGTTTTGCCGCGCCGGACGAAATATGTTTGATTGAATATGAGATATGTTTAATCGGATAGACAGAGTTCCATATTATTGTCTCATTCATTTGCATGCATTGTAATATAATGTGCATGGGCTAACTAGGGTGGATTAAAGGTCCTCTATTCGAGGGAAATGCCTAAAGGCTACCTTTACCATGATGTTTTGTTGCGCCGGACGAAGTATGTTTGATTGAATGTGAGATATGTTTAATCGGATATACGGAGTTCCATATTATTGTCTCATTCATTTGCATGCATTGTAATATAATGCGCATGGGCTAACTAGGGTGGATTAAAGGTCCTCTATTCGAGGGAAATTCCTAAAGGCTACCTTTACCACGATGTTTTGCCGCACCTTTTATTATGTCATTTACCCTTTGCATATCATTGCTTTATTTACGCATGCATTGCATTCTAGTGCGCATGGACTAACTAGGGTGGAATAAAGGTCCTCTATTCGAGGGAAATGCCTAAAGGCTACCTTTACCACGATGTTTTTCCGCGCCGAATAAGGTACACTCGATGGAACGTGAAATGTGTTCAATCGGGCATACGAGGTCCTACATCGTGTATTTGTTTATCCATATATGTGTTTGTGTCATTTCAGATGCCATTTTGGAAATCTTGTTCAAACACGTTTCCAAACGCTACACGAACGTATGCATCCTACATCATTCTGTTCGAACACGTTTAAAAATGCTACACGAACGTATGCATTATGTCTCGTTTCCGTTTGAACGCATCTCAGAATACTACTCAAACGCGCATGTATTTTATTGTATCATGCATCAGGTGTTATCCCGTTCGAACGCGTTATCAAATGCTATACGAACGCGGACATTCTGTTTATCGTTCGAACGCATTATCAAACACTACTTGAACGTTTGCATTTTGTTTACCATTCGAACGTGTTTATGAATGCTACACGAATGCGCACACACTGGACAGATTCCTTCATCATGTTTCATGCATGTTTGTTTCCTTAGTCATTTATTTCCCCATCATATGCTTAGTTAGCTCTCTTTAATATTTATGTCTTTACCGTTATTGTTTATTTATATTTTCCACATTTATTTATTCGATATGCTCATGAGATTGTGTGTTCGCTTTTATCATAGTTGTTATTAGTTACATTATTGCACTTTATTGTTTAATATGTTCATAAATTATGTATTTTGCCTTCATTTCTTTCATTTACGATTATGGGCGTGCAAACTTGCATGTTGCTTAAATTATCTGGTACGTGTTACATGAGACTTGGTTGTACTATTGCATAAATCATTTCATTACAAGTGACATAAGTAAGGGACCATTCCTAACCCAACGGTTTGAGGTCTTCCCTTGCGAGGGGTGAGTGCGGCCTTAAATCATTTTCCCGGTTCACACCGGGTGGCGACTCCATTTTTATTTCTCCGGTTTAGTTCCCCCGTGGGCTATTCCGTACTCCCAACCAAGACCGCGAGCCTGGGACAGCGTCGTCGATTTCTGTGTCCTACAAGCACTATAGTTACCATCACAATGAGTCTTCATACACTCATGCTCTACTATTTGCTCAACTCCGGGCTCATGCTTGAGAGGTTCCTCTATCAAATAGAATAACTTCTCAGCTCCTAGGACTATCCTAAAGTTCTATTCCCAATCTGAAAATTAGAGCCGTTTAAATACATTTTCACCCAGGATTATGTTCTAAACGCTAATCTTTCAGCCATCTTGATTGCTATAGTCCAACTATCCAATCAACGATTTCGGGTACAATTAAATATAATGATTACTATAATCTAACTATATAATCAACTAAAATTGATTGGTTACATTCAAATGTATTGATTACTATAATCCAATTATGTAACCAACTACAAATGAAGTAGTTTGAATATAGTCTAACTGTAAAATTAATACAATAATTGAATATTAGTCCAACTAATATATTTATAAATAATTAATGGTGAAAAATGAAATGAGCGCGTATTGGCAAGTATTTAAACGAAATACAAATTTAATACTTGCCTCCCACTATTTTTCGGCGAGCCTCTAACCCTCTGTGGAGTACTCGGGGAACCTAGTTTCCTAGTGGGCTAGGATCCCGTTAAATAACACACAACCTTGACTTTGGCCAACAAGTTGTATGAAAATTAACTAGGTAAATCTTTATGATCAATTGGATCCCATCCAATTCCTAGATCCAGTAGGTGGACCTCCAAGTCCGAAACATATATCCAATATATGCCAATATATCCAATATATTTCCTAACATTTTTTCCTCTGAATCAACTAAGCCTTGGCTTTGGCTCAACAAGCTTAATGAAACCAGTTAAGCGTGACCCATTGACAGTGGGAAAGCTTCGTAATCGAGGTCGATGAACAAGAAGTGACCTTGACTTTGGCCAATAAATCACAACTTGCCCAAGACGTACGATATGGAACAAAGCTTTTGTGATTCAAACACATCTGCGATTGACAAAGGTCTTGACTTTGGCCAACAAACCAATGCCAATCTTGGATCTTGAGAGAGATTCACTCAATGGAAGGAAAAACGCTTAATATAAAATGATGGTTTTTGTCACGATTTGGCAACCAATTTATTATCTTTAATTAGGTCTCATCCTACACTCATAAGCATGCATTCTAAAAGCATTATAAGGCACGAAATAAATTGATAATGATATTCGAATGGATATACAATAAATTGTTCCTAGAATAAATCTCTCAATTTCTTCTCTCCCGCTAGCACTATTATTACTTCTACCCAATTACATAATACTTCTAAAGAAACCTCATTTACATTGAGGGGAATTGGTGAGAAGAGAAATACAATGAGATAAGGAGATTATAGGCTGGACACGCATGTCCAATTTAATAAATTCTAAATTTATTACAACAATTTCCAAAATTACCTCACCCTTCTAATATCCATCTGATATACATTATTCATTCATACATCCAAGTATTCACACAAAGTATGTTATTCAATCAATCTAATCCAATTAATTAATCTTTGATTAATGACCATCCAATGTTCATACAACGATTTGATTTGTGCGAGTCAAACTCGTTTAAGAATAAATACTCAAAGTAAGTATTCTTGAATTATATCGAACTACAATTTTAAATCCAATTTAAATTGTATTCAATATTAATTCATATTTAATTCCAAATTAAATAATTACACTTATTTATGTACCTTAAATACTTGGATTCCAAATCCAATCTTAATGGGTCTCAAATGCCCATTTAGTATCCAATACTATTTAATTAAAGTCCAATGGGCTTTCAATTAATTCTGTTCGCGTGGGCTTTGGCCACTATGGATCAAACCCAAAAGCCTTGGCCCATTTAGGAATCATCATATGCCATAAAATTAATTTAGGCCCATTAGGCCCAATTAAATTATTAAAGGCCCAATTGTCATAGTTTGGACTTTATGGAAATGGTTTAGGCCCAAATATGATCCAATACCAAAATTTTGGCCCAACCAAGCCCATTAGCCCAAATACAACAAATTAAATTAATATATCATTCCAAATTACACATTAATTCAATTGAAGTGTAATTAACACAATTAATTAATTAATCTACTATTTCCAAAATACTAATTCATCTAATTAATCATGCTTAACATTTTAATTTATGTCCAACACAAATTAAAGCACAATCAATCCATTCCAACATGCTTCATACTCACGGCAATACATGAAATTAACATCCAATTTTGATTTCAATATAATTAAATCAACAATTAACATTCAATTTCATGTGAATCAACATATCCAATTGCTAATTTTCAAAAAATCATCATGAGCCCTCCTAGGGTAGTAATCGGCCAAGCATGGATTTTTGGGATTTTTGATCTAATCAATTTATCACAAAATCAATGATGCACAAATCCAATTAAAAATCATACAAGCTCAACCTAACCATCAATTTACGAAAATACATACTCCAAGCATAAAATCCCAAACTAAAGTTTACAAACCCTATAATCAAATCAAGCTTAGATCTCGCTCTGATATCAATGTTAGTGTCCTAGACATGCCACGGGATCTCTAAGCGTGATTATTGTGTGAATTAATCAAGAAAGTTGCGGAATACTAACATTGATCGGATTTAGGATTTCAAAATTCCATGGATCTTGAAGCTTCCAAGCTCATGAGTGAGTATTCATATCACCTTCATTTGACTCCCATTATGTGCTAGGAAGAATAAAATTAATCAAAAATTACCCTCCAAGAGAAGCAATTATTCGGCTAATAGAGAGGAAGCAATCGGCCCCTTACTTCGAAAGTTAGAGGCCAATTTGGCCTTTGTTGCTTTCGGCTTTCTCAAAGAAAGCAAAGAGCAATTGGTCATTACATACATTCGGCCAAAAGGTCAGTGGCCTTTTCTTTCCTTTTTTTTTTTTTTTTTAAAGAAGCCAATTGAATTTCAGAGAGAGAGAGCATAATGCTTTTTCTTTCATTCGGCCTGCAACTTCAGAGGCCACTTTGGCTAAGTCTTCTCAAGACTAGAAAGAAGCAATTGCTCGGCCAAAATGAGAAAAAGATAATAATGAATAATAATAAAAAATTCATTAATTGTATTTTTCTTTTTCAAAAGGAAAATAGTGTTTTACAAGTTTCCACCAAAACTCATCGTCCACTTCTATCACCAAAGGTGACTAATGATGTAAGTGAAGTGGGCCCCACTTTAAATTCAAAATTCAAGTGGGCTTGCTCAACACACTTTTGGGCTCGGGTTCGTTTAATCCGATTAAACGATTCCGTCGCGACGTAATTAAATCTAATTTAATTAAATAATTATGCCTCACAAAATTATTATTAAATTCGCTTACGAATAAATTCCAAATTAATTCGTTCGCTAGAATTAAAATGCAATTTAATTCCGCGTTGAAATCCGATTTCATTTAATATATCTAATATATTATTTTATCCCAATTAAATAAATTAAATAGTAAAATCTAATTTAATTATTAAATTTATTTTACCGATTAATTCCAAATTAATCGTGTTCTCTCCTCTCGATGAATTTAATCCCAGATATATTCTCGACGTAATTAATCTCAGATTAATTCTTTCTCTGATAATTAATCCGAAATTAATTCTTGTCGTAATTAATCCCAGATTAATTTTCTCTCTCTTAATTAATTGCAGATTAATTTTCTCTTTCTTAATTAATCCCAGATTAATATTGTTCGAGTCAAATATCATCGGTGAATCTTTGGAATGCGACCCAAGAGTTCCCTGGATATGTTGGTAGTAAATACGGTCATCGGACTATTCGAACACGTGCGTACCCAGTACCACATACTTACCGATTTACAAGACATGGTTGGCTTCTAACAAAGCACCGTGCCTACTCAATTCTCCAGAAATATTCTTCTACGGAATATAATATCTTTGTCAGGCGTAATATACATAGTATTGCGCATTACGATCCAGTATCGGATGTCACATGCTAGGCCTGGGGCTGGAGTTGTGTCTGCCCCGTACGAAGCATATATCGGATCACTAGCAACTAGTCTCTTTATGATCGAAAAGTCATGACCTAGTCATACTTCCCCGATGGCTATAGCACTTAGAGTACCAGTTATGTATCCGTGCGTGATCATCAGCTCCATATGACTGAAGTGATACTTCCATCTTGACGTCACACCCAATACACTACGATTCTCAGTATACCCAGAAGAGGCATACACAGAACCTGTTAAAGCCTTGGACGACCAAAACCAAAGTATACTGATTGTCGCAAGTATTAGCGATGCAAGTCTCATGTTAAGACCAAATACACCTACCCTGATACGGATTCCCATAGACACATAGTCATACTACCAATGGGATTCCGAGGGCTCTATCTAAAGCGAAGCTGTTTCCGTACCATCGGTAAACAGAACCTCCTATTACACTTGCATGAGTATCCAATACCCAAATATATCCAAGAAATCCAATTGCAAATGATAAAAGAGCAATTTCCTTTGTCAAATAGTTAATTTGTACAACAACACCATGTTCTGTAAAAATAGTGATGCTATAGGTCATAATTATCCAACAGAAAGAGCCCTAGGCTCACGGCAAAGGGAGAGGGTGTGAGAGAGAGATGTGTTTTTCTTTTTCTTTGTTTCTAAAACAATTACCACTAATGAAAAAGTCAAACAAAAAATTGGTATATGTTTTACCAAAAGCAAAAGGTAAAAGTGTTGGAGGGAAAATTAGCAATTAATGCCTCCAACCACTTCCATCACTCAAGTTGATACTTGATAGACAAGTGATGTAAGTTGGTGGGACCCACTTTAATTCAAAATTCAAGTGGCTTTCTCAACACACTTCGGGCTCGGGTTTGCTTAATCCAATTAAACGAATTTTCTGTCGCGACATAATTAAATCCAATTTAATTAAATAATAGTGTCTCGCAAAATTATTACGAAAGTCACTCGTGAATTAATTCTAAATTAATTCTTTCGCCTGAATTAAAATCCAATTTTAATTCCGCTTTGAAATCTAATTTCAATTAATATATCCAATATATTATTTAATCGATTAATTCCAAATTAATCGCATTCTCTCTTCTAATTAATCCTAGATTAATTTTCTCTCTCTTAATTAATAGTCGATTTAAGCTGGTAGCTTATAAGGAACCTATGATTCTGAGATCTATGATAAGAACACAAGTTTAAAGAGGATTCGAGAATGAATCCTATTTGAGAGGGGGAGTATTTGTAACGACCAGAGGTCTCTACTACTGATTGACTCATTGATTGTAGTACTGTTACACCGCGGGACGAGTGTTACGTAATATAATTTATGTCTGAGCATTTATACATTCGCAGAACGACTTTATGGGTGAACAATAATTCTTCGAAACTTCGATGCGGGATTCTATGATGTTCCATTACGAGTAGTCCATAGTATTTGGGCCGTAACTTTCTCATACAAACTATAATTTTTATGAATCGTATATCGTCGGAAATCTAAGATCAATAGCTACAACTTTCGTATTGAACATTTTTCCAAATTCGAATAAAAAATAGGCTAAAAATACAGAACACAATTTCAGATGAATAGTACCTGAGGGCATTCTAGTAAATTCCATAAGTTTCTATATTTTTCTACATTTTTCTTTTGAGGAAGGGCCAAGTATATAAAGGAAACTATTCATATATCCCAAAAAGGAAGAAGAAACCGTGATGGAGAAAGAAAAGAAGGAAAAGATGAAGAAGAAGAAGAGGAAGAAGGGAAGAAAAAGAGGAAAATGGAGAGAAGAAGAGAAGGAAAGAGAGAAGGAGGAAGAGGCTAGAAAATTGGCAACAATGAAACCTTGAAAGATGAGAAAATACACAAAAGAAAGGGTAAGACATATTGACCTAAATTCCTATATGTTGAGTATTGATGTGTTGATAATTTTAAAATGTTAGTGATTTATGTGTGATGATGTTTAAGTGGGTAATAAGTATGAATATAAATGATGTTGAGTAGGAATCAAATTGGGATATTGAGTTAATTAGGCTTTATGGATTTAAGAAATTTTAAAGATATTTTTGGTTATGTTTATGATGGTGATTATAAAATTGTGGTATGAGAGTTGAGTTAGGGAAGAAGGAAAATGTGTTGGGCTTAAGTACATGAAGAATATGGATTTCAGGCCTGAAATTGGCCTTACGTCGTGACGCGAATCACCGAGCGTCGCGATGCGTTCTAGTAATTTGTGAAGGTTCGTTTCTGGATTTCACGCGTCGTGACGCGAAAGGCAAAAATCTGGGCACCTCTCTAGATTATCCGCGTCGCGATGCGCGCTGCTTTGCGTCGCGATGCGCGATCCATTAACGGCCCAAATCAATTTTACATCATCCCAGCTTCACCCGAACATGCCAGAGGCTACCCTAAGAGTCTCGAATCAACCCGTATGTATTTATTACATTATAATGTACGTACGATATATCTCGGAATGATAGCCCTTATTTGAAAAAAAAGGTTTAGCTTGATTCCGATCTATTTACTGTTAGTTTATTTTCTAATCAAAACTATCGATAATAGATCATCGCATGATCGATAATAGATCATCGTAGGAACCAGAGCTTTCTCAGCAAGCGAATAATGCCAGTCGGATTTCCAAACAGTGAGTGGACCTCTTTTCTTAAACTGGTTTTATTAAGTTTCGAATTCAGACTTATTTTTTCTGCTTTTATGGTGTTAGCCCGTTTTATTATCAGTTATGTTATGTACAGCATATTTGAGAAATGATTGAGAAAACAAATGTTTTAAAACAAGTTTTATGTTTTTCGGGGCATGGGGAAAAACTCACCCCAGTATGTAACTTGAGATACCTTTGAATTGACGGACATAGGACATGTGCACATGTAGAGGACTGGGGGTACGGCGATAGGTAATGCCTCCAGATCCTAGTTCAGGGCTAGGGGGACGACGGTACGTAACGCCCCTTGACCCTAGTTTCAGAGCTTGGAGGGTAGCATAGATCTGTACCCCCAGTTCTAGTTTATGGTTTGGGGGACGGCGATACGTAACGCCTCAAGACCACCAGTTTCAGAGACATGAGTGCATGTTTTGGGGGGACGGCGATATGTAACGCCCCAAATTCATGGGTTTTCACTCTTGGCTCTAGTTAGGCTTATGGGGGATGGCGATACGTAACGCCCCCATACATCAAGTTTTTCAGAAAACAGATCAGATTTCAGATATAAAATTTTCAGAACACAGTTTTCGGAAATCAGATTTTAGAAATATTTTTCAGAAACTAGCACCTTTCAGCTATGAGAGTTTCAGAAACAGTTTATAGAAGCAGATTTCAGAAAGACAAGTTTTATGAAAGAGATTAGAGAAGAGATTTAAAAAAAAAAAAAAAAAAAAAAAAAAAAAAATTTATATAATGTTATTTCTGGAATTTTATTTTCAGAACCAGATGATTTTATTGCAACATTGCAGTTTTTAGTCCACTCACTTAGATCGTACAACGATCTAACCCCACACTCCCAGTTTCCTTGTCTTGCAGGTTTCTCGGAGGTCGAGCTCGGGAGGACGAATACTGATGGCAGTCACCAGAGGGTTTGAGTCCACTAGTCAAAGTTCGAGTCAGTCGAGTTAAGTAAGATCTAGTCCAGACAGTCGTATTTTAAAGATATGCATAAGTATTCATGTATAGAATTTTTGAGATAGTTGATGTTGTATATTTAATTGTATGGGAACTATTTGGTATTATGTCACAGTTTCGAGCATTGGTTTCGTAGAAGAGATTACATTTGAAAAGAGTATCAGTAATGTTCACAGTCAAAAGTCAGAGGCTTAGGGGAATAATATGGCATATTCCTTGCCGGTAGCATCTCCCGAATTGGGGAATGTTATATTTTTGATATAAATATATTAATATCATAATGTCAGAGATTTTTTATATATATATTTTTTTACAGCAGAAAATAAGTAATTTCTGATGTTAAATATACTAATATCATAATATCAGTAATTTTTAATATTTATTTTAAAAAGCATAAAATAGTGCTTTTGTCCCACTTTATTGATACTTTTTAAAAAGTGTCATTAATAAAGTGTCAGTAAAACTCATTTTTAGGGTAGTGAATGTTTGTTAGCAGAATTAAGCATCGAAGAATTTGTAAAATTTAGAATATTAATAGGTTTTTTTTCTTTTGACTAGGGATAGGAAAATGAATCAAATTAGTATGTTGATATATTGGGTTCAATGAATTCATTAAACAATTACATATTAAACTTGATAATCAAGTAAACCTACATTATAAGCAGACACAAAATATGATGAATCAAATCAAAAGCGCTATTAGTTACTGGGCATATTGATGTTGACTCCAATATGAAATTCATTACTGTTTTATCAGTTTTAGGTTGAATTACAGGAAAGCCATTCTTTAATTTCATTTTAGTTGATTTTGAAGTCTTGTTTCCAAGTCTTTCTAACGGAATTCTTAAGACAAATATTCAAGAACCGGGAACTGAAGAGTTGTCATTGGATATTTCTTTGCATACAATAGTCTATTTCTCCTTCTGAGTATTTGACGCGGAACTCACTTGAATGTTTAAGGCCAAGTAAACCCCTCGCAACGGATAGAACCCCAAGCACCGCGAATTTAATTTTGTAGGAACAATACTCTTCCAAGGTCAAAAAGAAGACCCACAAAGAACTTGTCTTTGAGAACCCTTAATATGATTCTTTGTAGTGTTCTGCTAGCACGGAGACGCCACTAAGGTTGTCACGCCTTAGATAAGTCGATTACATGAAATAAGGAGAATCTCTCCCTTAAGTAATTTTGGACAAAGCCAAGCTTTCAAATGAAGCAAATTTTAGAAATTGGATGATTTTCCTTCATTAAGAAAGAAATGTTACAATATATAATACAATAAAAGAAACCCCAATAGGTGCAAAAATACCTAAACACCCTAACTTGCTAACTAATGGCAATTTAAAGGTTATGCCCTTTATAGTCATTTAATAACCTAGACAAATTTCTAATAAAGTCAAAAGTAATAAAAACATAATCAATAACTTTGCCAAAAAGTCAATAAAAGGTGGAAAAGTATTAAAACTTATTCAACAACTTTGCCAAAAAGTCAATAAAGGAAACACAACAAACATCAAAAATTCAACAAAGTTGCAAAATTTTTCTCAAAATATTTCAAGTTGTCTCATTTGCATTGAAAGCTCCAAATTTCGTGGGAAACTTGTAACAATGCCCAAATTATGTGTCTCAAGCCCATTAAGTCTTGTCATGACCGAATTTTGGGCGTTGGACTTGATTTGGCTCAATTCGTCAAAACTGCTTCTATGTTGGGCTTGCGTCATTTTCATCTATTTCAATATAGTTCTTTGGTCTTGAAGGTTGTAATGGACTTAATGATTGAATGTAAATTAGCCCACAATAAGCCCAATAGAATTCTGTCGTTGAGGACTATTTGGAAGGTACCTTGGATCATATCATTCTCCCCATCTTGAAATGGATTCATCCTCGAATCCGAACCCGGATCATAGATAGTTATGACAAAATCAATTGAATGATGATCTTGTAGTATAAATGAATCATACTTGACCACATGCACCTGCAATGAAGAAACATAAATAGTAGAGAATGTGTTAGGTAAGAACTTCACTACCACATCCACTTCATTTTCACTCGCTCGCATGGCTTCATCATCACCCACGCCCACTATCTCAACCTTACTTGCAAAGACCTCACACACATGCTCAGCTTCACTCTGTTTTTCAACCTTAAAGCACACTACCTCACAAGTGTTTACTCCCTCAATGCTCACGGTCTCACAAGCATTTCCACTCTCTGTGTCACTCACAACAACACACTCATAACTCTTGGCCTCACAATTGTTTACCTCCTCAATGCTCATGGCCTCACAAGAATTCTCACTGACTTTAGCCTCGCTAATGATCTCACTCTCATTAAAACCCTCGGCCACTACTCCATCTCATTGTCGTACATTCTTCTTTACAATAAATTCTTCAACCATTACATTACCAATGTCGTTCTCTGATAGCTCCACAGAACGTACTTTCTCAACATTAACATGTCTCTCACTACTCGTACTCCTCTGAAAATACAACACATCATTATATGCTTGTTGTCATGTTAAAGGAATGAGAGTAATGACTTTTTCACCACATTTGACTTTATACCTATTCTTGTCTATATCATAAGTCATTTTGTTAAATTTATACCATGGCTTGCCCAATGATATATGTGTAGTACTCATGGGAACTACGTCACACACTACCTCATCAACCTATTTTTCTCCAAAAGCAAAACTAACCACAACTCTATGACTAACCTCAACCTCGAAAAATTCATTCATCCACATGTAAGGTCTATCAAGAGGTATCAATGGTAACCCCAACTTTTTCACTAGTGTAGTACTAGATAAATTGGTAGGATCCTTTCTACTGATGATCGTACTACATGCTCTAGTGTTGATGCGACATCTCGTACGAAAGACGAAGACCAAATTATTTTGAAAATTTCTATCCATGGTCTCAAATTCACTGTCCATCTCAAAACACAATAAAGACTAAATCAAAAGCATAAAGTAAAGATAGAAAAATCAGACATTGGAACCCTAAGCTCTAATACCAAATGACGCGGAACTCACTTGGATATTTAAGGCCAAGCAAGCCCCTCGCAAAAGATAGAACCCCAAGCACCGTGAATTTGATTTTGTAGGAACAAAACCCTTTCAAGGCCACAAAGAAGTCCCACAAATGATTACTGGCACTAATGATTTTTACTAAGCACTACAATAATTGCCAACTTATTCTCAATATCCTATTTACAATTGGCCTGGAATGTCTCATGTAGCGTTTGTTATATATTTATATATTTTGATAAATGTAATAATCTTGATATACGTATGTGTATATATAACGTTTATTCTTCTTGTGATTATTTTAGGCCAAAAACTTAACATCTTTTTCCTCTATTTACAAATCAAGACTTGTTCTCTCAGTATAACTACTAACTACTAAGGTTTTCTGTTTGTGAATTCTCGTGATGTTGGGGTGCGATTTATGCATTGGATTATTTCTGCTTAAATGTCCAGTTAAAGTTGATCCAATTGGAAAGATTAACGCACTTCCAGGATGAGAACGATCGTTTTTTCTTTCATGTTACTTGGGAAATTTCTTTTCTTTCAATATTTATATAAATATTCAATTAAATCTAAAAATTTTGTATTAAAATTATAATATAAAATGTATATGTTGACGGCTGTTTTTCGTTTTAGGGATAATTCGAGAAAATTTACTTTTTGAACAAACCTCCCCAAGCATTGAATTTGTTTGGTTAGTTGTGAATCATCAAAGCAAACTTAGCAAGCAAATCATAAAACACTGAGAAAACAAAGAATTTAACATGATTCGGTGAAATGGCTCCAGCTTACGTCCATGGATACAAAGGAAAATGAACTTTTATTACCACCTCGGGTCAGACTGACCTACCTTATCTCTCTTTTACACTAAGCTTTTTCACTTTTTTACATATTATGAAAATGTTAAAAATTGCTAGAAAGCAATTAGCCAACCCCCCAAACTGAGCCTCTAACCCATTTATATAGTGTGTCTAGCTCTACTATTACACCAACTCGTGACGTTAGCCACGTTATCCTATTACCATTGCCTAAGCTCAATTCCCCAATCACTCTACAAATAATAGCTCTACCGTCTGACACAACCACTATCTGTCATCTGAACCTCATTAATTCACCATTTTTTGGTAACTGCTACATGTTCTGGCCATGTGTCAACATGTATTTCAACCACTCACGTTGTTCTGTGTGTCATGGGATAAGCGTATGGCCTACTCCTATCTCATCAACCTCTTGGGAGCTCAAACCTCCATGTAAGGCTTACCTCATTCACACATAAGCACGAAACTGCAAACCTCATGTATATCTTCGGGTCGGCATACCGAGGTACTTGATACTGGATCCTCTTCCTATTTTCTTTATAAGGTTGGATCAACATTCTTTTACCTCTCTCATTTTCTCTCTGCAATTCTTGACCAGTCATGGCAAGTACTTGAAGGCTTACTAATCTGCTTTGCTTCCTTATTGCTAGTAAAGTTTCTTCGGGTGTATATGACTGTGCCTCCGTTGGTTCACTCCAAATCCCATTCCCAAGTACAAAAACATATCACGCGACGTCCTCGGGTCGGTCTTCACGTGGGCGAGTGACCCTGCACCTCTAGCATGGGTCATTTTGCCTGACCTCTTATCCCGTAATGTGTAAATCCCTTTATACCCTTTTTTATACTTCAAAGTTTCTCGGATCAGAAAATCACCATCAAGAGCATATAAAAGAATATCATCCAAATTAAGCAGCGATGCGGCAGGCTCCGACTAGTTTATATAAACTATCATTGTCACAATTTGTTTTAGAACATAAATGATTCTAATGAAAGTGTGTGCACTCTGTCATCGTCTCAACTTGTTTTAGAATATTATGGTGCGTTTACGTACTCGTAATCGGAATGAAATGTAATCAAAATGAGCTGGAATGAGAATGGTAAATCGGAATCAAAATAAGTTGTTTACTTAACTGTAGGAATCGGAATCGGAATGAAGCAGTATAACCATTGATGTGTTTACCTTGTCCGGTAATCAGAATGAATTGTTAAAAATTACAAAAATACCCTTAGTTATAATTATATATTAATTATTATTTATTATTTATTAATTATTATTAATTTTGATGTATAAAATTACTCACTGTTAATTATTCTTTTATTAAAATATTAAATATTATTTTATTATTAATTATTGATTAATAATTTTTATGTATTATTTATTATAAGTATTAATAATTATTACTTTATAATTAATTATTAATGTATTAAATTATTAAAATAGTAAATTATTATTTTATTAAAAATTTAAAATATATTTTATTATTAATTATTATTAATTTTATTTATTATTTATAAATTAAGTATTACTTTATTAATTAATTATTAATGTATTAAATTAAGAAGATATTAATATATTCTTTTAATAAATTATTATTTTATTAAAATAGTAAATATTATTTTTTATTAATTATTGATTAATTATTAATTATTGATATATTTTATTTATTATTTATAAATTAATATTAATTAATTATTTTAGGGATAATATTAAAATTTCCAATAAATAATGGGAATGAGAATCTCATTCCCATGGGGTGGTGGGAATGGGATTCTCATTCCTCATTCCCAATTTTGTGGGCCCCACTCTCATTCTCATTCTCATTTTTATTCAATTTTAGGAAGTAAACAACTTTAATGGAAATGATTATCATTCCTTCATTCCTATTACCCTCAAGTAAACACACCATTAGTGATTCTAGTGAAAGTCGGTTAGGATAGAATTGGGCGAAAAATTCAAATTGATCCATCCTATTTTTCCCCAAATGTACCGATTTAAATATACTGTATCGGTTTGGGTCGGTTTAAAAGTTTAATTTAATTTTTAAATTCTGCAACTTTAAAAATTTATCATTTTATTTAATTCTATTTACATATTTTACACTATAACCATAAAATTTATCAATGTATTATTTTAGTCCTTGTATTTGTACTTATGAGATGTGTTGGTATCCAGGTAAATTTACATGCAATTTTTTTTAGAAAATTAAAATAAGAAGATGACTCATCATCAATTGGATTTTTTTTATTATTATTTCAATCGGCTTGAAAGAATTCCAAATCGATTTGAACGAACTTTTGGGTCAATTTGTGAGAAACCCAATTAAATTTAATTTATTGTTAATGATAAAATCTATCCAAAAAAACGGTTTGAATCGGTTCATTTAATATTTATCCACCCCTAGCAGAAGACAGTCCGAAAACGATTTTTGGTTCGCAAAATAAGTGTTTAAGTCTCACACGTTTGGATGAAAAGAGTAGTGAATGTTAAAAAAACATAATTTAATGAACTTTTTTAGAACCTTTTTGTTAGACAGTAATGACCCATAGCATCACTATTTTGTAAATGATATTGTATTATTGTACAAAATTAACTATGTAGTAATGAAATTGCCTTTTACCGTTTTGTAATTTATTTACTTTGATTCGATTGGATTGAAAACGAAATATTCTTATTGGAATATAAGATCTATAACAGGCGTAGTATACCGTAGTATAGTGTATACTGATCCAGTATCGGATGATCACATGTAAGGCCTGGGGCTGGAGATGTGTCTGCCCCGTACGATACATATATCGGACATCAAGCAACTAGTCTCTTTGAATCGGATAATCCTGACCTTGTCATATTATCCCGATGGTTGCAACCATTATAGAGTACTAGTTCTGTATCCTGCGCGATCATCATCTCCATATGTCTGAAGTGATACTTCCGTCTTGACATCACACCCAATACACTACGATTCCCGATAAACCTATAAGGGTGTACACAGAACCTGTTAAAGCCCTGGACGACCAAAACTAAAGTCTACCGATTGTCGCAAGTACTAGCGATGCAAGTCTCAGGTTAAGACCATATGCACCTACCCTGAAGCGGACTCCCATAGACACGCAGACATACTACCAATGGGATTCCGCGGGGTCTATCCAGAGCGAAGCTGTTTTCCGTACCGTTGAGTGTTTGACACTCTAAGCCATTGCATGATTTGTGTCATAAGTTTATTATTAATTTAATAAATATTATGGCATAAATATAAATTGATTTTTGTAACAAAAATCATAACACTTTTCCTCTCCCTCTCATGACCGAAACTTCACTGCAGTTTTGGCTCTCCATTTTTCTTCCATTTTCTTAAGAACTTTGTGAAGAAAGTGTATAAGTTTAGAACTTTAATACACATTTTTGGCTAGCACCATCAAGGGATCATACAAAGGTGTTATGGGAAACTAATCTTTGAGCTTGGAGTGATCAACAAAGCTTGGAGCTTCTTTTTCTTACCTTGGCCGAATCATCCAAAGCACAAAGGAGGTGGTTTTATTTCATCAACGCATCCGCAATCTCCGATCTTTGTGAGTATGATTCCGCCATACTTCAATATTGTTCATTCATTTATATGTTTTGTTTGCTCTTTTGATCTTGGGACATGGATTAGAATTTCCAACAATGGTATCATTGAGCTTAAAGAGCATGAAAATATATTAGGGTAATATTTGGGCAAAATTGATTGAAGCATGATTTGATGATTTTGATTGATTAAGTATGCTTAAATGTATGTTACATTATGTTATACATTATCAATTTCATGAAAAATAAATTGGATTAATTTTTCCCCTCTTGGAGAGGCTTGGCCGAATACTACCTAGACCATGGAGATGATGATTTGTTGTTTATAAGATCATTGGATGACTTTAAACGAACATAAAATGACGATTTGTGATTCGATTGGATTGAAAACGAAATCGGTAATTTTTCATCACCTTGGCCGAATGCATGGAAGAAGATTAGGGACTTGATTTTTTGATTAAATAATGTTGGACATGTATTTAAGATAAAAATATGATTAATGGATTAATTTGATATTTTGGAAATATTGATTTAAAGGATTAATCATGACATTACACTTTAATTAATTAAGTTATAAAATTTGGAATTTTAAAATTGATTAATTGGGCTTAATTTTGAATTGGGCCTAAAACTATTATATTTGGACATAATGGGCTTGGTTGGACCAAGTAGGTTTGGGCAAATTGGATTGGATCCAAAAATGGGCCTAAATCACTCCATTAAGTCCAAATGTAATAAATGGGCTTTTATGTTTAATTGGGCCTTATGGGCTTGATATTGATTTTTATGGCAAATGAGGGTGATTCCTTATTGGGCTTGGAAATTGGGTTTGACCCACATTGACCAAGGCCCAAGCCTAATGAAATCAATTGAAAGCCCATCGGACTTTAATTAAACGGACATTGGATGTTGATTGGGCTTTGAGACCCGATAGAATTAGATTTGGAATCTAAGTCATAAAAGCACAATAAAAGTGTAAATATTTAATTTGGAATTAAATATAAGGATTAGTATTGAATACGACTTAAATTGGATTTGACGAGTAGTTCGATATAATTCGTGAATTCATACTATAAGTATTTATTCTCAAATTGAGTTGGACTCGCGCAAATGCAAACAATTGTTTGAACATTGTATTGTCACCTAATTAAAGACTAATTAATTGGATTTGATTGGTTGTATAACATGCCTTGAATGAATGAATGTGGATGTAATGTATGAATAGTGTATATCGGATGGATATTAGAAGGGAAGGGTAATTTTAGAAATTATTGTAAATTTAGAATTTATAAATTGGACCTGCGTGTCCAGCCTTTCTCTTATTGTCTCTTTGTATTCTCTTCTCACCTAATTCCCCTCAATGTAAATGAGGTTTCTCTTATTGTATTATGTAATTGGGTAGAGTAGAATAGTTCTAGCGGGGAGAGGAAAGGGAGTGATTTGTTCTAGGAACAAGTTGTTGTTCATATCCATCCGTATATCGCTATTACTTTACTTTACGCGCTTTATGATGTTTTAGAAGCATGCTTAAGGGTGTATGATGATGAGACCTAACAAAGATAAATTAATTGGTTGCCAATACATACACGAAAATCCCTCAAACAATATTAAGCGATTTTCCTTCCGTTGAGTGATTCTTTCTCAAGATCCGAAATTGGCATTGGTTTGTTGGCCAAAGTCAAGACCTTTGTCAATTGAGGATGTGTTTGAATCATGAGAGTTTTGTTCCATATCGGTGTCTTGTCCAAGTTGTGATTTGTTGGCCAAAGTCAAGATCACTTCTTGTCCATCGACATTGATTACGAAACTTTCCATGTCAATGGGTCCCGCTTAACTGGAATCATTAAGTTTGTTGTGCCAAAGCCAAGACTTAGTTGATTCAGAGGAAATGGTTAGGAAAATGTATTGGATACATTGACATATGTATTAGATATATATGTTTCGGACTTGGATGTCCACCTACCGGATCTAGGAATTGGATGGGATCCAATTGATCTTCGAGATCTACCTAGTTAAATATCATACAACTTGTTGGCCAAAGTCAAGGTTGTGTGTTATTTAACGGGATCCTAGCCCACTAGGAAATTGGATTTCCCGAGTACTCGACAGAGGGTTAGAGACTTGTAGAAAATAGTGGGAGGCTAGTATTGAATTTGCAATTTCATTCAGATACTTAGCTTTACGCGCGCTTACAAAATTTATTTCGTCAATATTTTAACATTAGTTGGACTAATAAAATGTTATTTTTCTTGTAACAGTTTGACTGTACCCATATATCGTTAACTAGATAGTTGGACTATCGTAGTTAAGATGGCAAACAAAGGAAATGTCCGAGACATAATCATGGGTGATAATGTATTTAAGGGCACGAACTTTGCTGACTGGGAAATGAACCTGAGGATAGTCCTTGGGGCAGAGAGGCTGTTGTACACCATACAGAGACCTCTCGGGCCGAGGCCCACTGAGCCACTTGAGCTGGAGTTATGGAGAACTCATAGCGATGATTGTGATACAACTCAGTCGATCATGCTTGCTTCCATGACTCAACACTTTCGTCGCCAGAATAGGGACTTGGATCCTTATAATATGATGGCTAGACTAAAGGATCTTCACCGCACTAATAAGCGGATGGAGAGGTATGAGTTGGTGAAGAAACTCTTTCGCTCCCGTATGACTGATGGCGCTTCAGTTGAGGCCCACGGGACTCAAATGATAGCTGACATTGATGAGCTGGCCAAGATGGGAATAGTCTTGGAGGCTGAGCTGACTGTAGACATGCTTTACAGTCACTTCCCGATACTTGGAAGCAGATTATCATCAACTACAAGTTGATGGATACGGACGATACTCTTGGAGAGCTATTGTCCATTCTTAAGGAGTCAGAGAAAGAGCTTCTTAAAGGCAACAAGCGCGAGGCGCACTTTGCATCGACCTCTCAGACGTCAAGGGCTGGGCCCAAGGCAACTGGAGGGGTGAAAAAGAAGAAGCGTAAGAACAAGGGCAAGGCCAAGATGCCGATGGCTTCTGGGAAGCCGAGGAACAAGTCACAAGACATATGCCTTAACTGCGGCAAAAGAGGTCACTGGAAGCGTGACTGCCGCATGAACAAGGCGATCAGAAGGGAGATCAAGGCGGGCAAGGCACCGACCTCTGGTATGTTTGTTATTGAAATAAACATGGCTACTTCTAGTTTTAAAAATTGGATTTTTGATTCTGGTTGTGGTTCTCATATATGTACTGATGTGCAGGATCTGCAGAACAGCAGGACTCTGGCTTCAGGGGAGATTGATCTACGAGTTGGAAACGGAACTCCTGTTGCTGTTTTGGCCGTGGGCACTTTTGTATTAGAACTGCCCTCGGGGCATGTACTTAAACTAAATGACTGTTATTATGTACCTAGTTTGACTAGGAATATTATATCTGTATCTTTGTTAACCCGAAATGGGTACACTTTTGTATTTAGAAACACTGGGTGTTATTTATATAAAAAAATGATGCAGAAATATGCACTGCAGTTGCAAATAATGGTCTTTATATTTTGAATATAAATGAATCTCCTACATATAAATAACAAACAACAGGCAAGAGTATTAAAGACATTAACGGATCGGACCGTGGTTGGCGAATAATTAAGAAGTAATGGAGTTTCAAGATTGCCTGAAAGAATATGGTATTCTTTCACAGTGGACTCCTCCTGGAACACCACAATTAAATGGTGTGTCCGAACGGAGAAACCGTACCTTGTTGGACATGGTAAGGTCGATGATGAGTCGCACTGAGCTGCCAATTTCCTTCTGGGGATATGCATTAAACAGTGCAGTTCTTATTTTGAATAAGGTTCCGTCAAAGTCTGTTGAACAGACACCATATGAGATATGGACAGGTAAGAAACCGGGTTTCTCATTCCTGAAGATTTGGGGTTGCTGGGCATACGTTAAACGTTTGGAAGGTACCAAACTTGAACCCAAATCAGATAAATGCCTATTCGTTGGATATCCTAGGGAAACCAAAGGATATTACTTCTATCACCCACAAGAGAACAAAGTATTTGTTGCTCTACATGCGGTTTTCCTTGAGAAGGAATTCCTAAATGCAGTGTTTAGTGGGAAGAAAGTAGAACTCGATGAAAGTCGTAGTGATACTGTTCTTGGCAATGAATTATCAACGGAACATGAACAGTCCATCTGGGATGAGACTGAACCACAATCTTCAAATACACAAGGACCGCGTAGGTCGGAGAGAGTCAGGGTAATACCTGAGAGGTATGGATTCCTGATCTCACCTCATGTAGATATTAATCTTATTGAGGATAATGAACCGGCTACGTATGAGGAAGCGATACAAGGTATCGAATCCGCTTTATGGCAAGAAGCCATGAAGGCCGAAATGGATTCCATGTATACCAACCAAGTTTGGACACTGGTTGATGCACCAGAAGGCGTAAAGCCTATTGGATGCAAATGGGTCTTCAAGAAGAAGACTGACATGGATGGCAACGTACAAACGTACAAAGCTAGGCTTGTAGCGAAGGGATATCGTCAACGACTTGGAGTTGATTATGACGAAACCTTCTCACCCGTTGCCATGATTAAATCCATTCGGATAATGCTTGCAATAGCTGCATATTACGATTATGAAATATGGCAGATGGACGTTAAAACCGCTTTCCTTAACGGAAACCTTTCGGAGGATGTTTATATGCAACAGCCTGACGGTTTTATCGCACCTAGACTTGCAAACAAGGTTTGTAAGTTAAATCGGTCCATTTATGGACTGAAGCAAGCATCGCGGTCGTGGAACCAGCGTTTTGATGAGATCATAAAAGAATATGATTTCATTCAAAACGAAGATGATCCTTGTGTATATAAGAAGGTTAGTGGGAGTGCACTGACTTTTATTGTCCTTTATGTCGACGATGTATTGCTTATCGGCAATGACATTCCCATGTTAACGTCGGTGAAAGCTTGGCTTTCATTGAAATTCTCCATGAAAGATCTGGGAGAGGCAGCTTTTATTCTAGGAATAAAGATCTACCGGGATAGATCTAGAAAGCTACTTGGACTCTCCCAGAGTACATATATTGATAAAGTGTTGAAGAGATTCAACATGGATCAGTCCAAGAGGGGACTGTTACCAATATCACATGGCGTCTATCTATCTAGGGACATGTGTCCTAAAACACAAGATGAGAGAGACAACATGAGTCGGACTCCGTTCGCCTCGGCAGTCGGATCGATCATGTATGCCATGATATGTACACGACCTGATGTGTCCCATGCTTTGAGCATGTGCAGTCGATATCAGGCCGATCCAGGTAAAGATCACTGGATGGCGGTTAAGAGTATCCTTAAGTATCTTAACAGAACTAAGGATGCTTTCTTAATCTATGGAGATGGAGAACTTGAGGTATCTGGGTATACCGATGCAAGTTTCCAAACCGACAGAGACGACTTTAAGTCGCAATCTGGGTACATATTTTGTTTGAATAACGGAGCAGTGAGCTGGAAATCTTCCAAGCAAGATACTGTTGCCGATTCAACAACTGAAGCGGAGTACATTGCAGCAGCTGAAGCAGCAAAAGAGGCAGTTTGGATCCGTAAATTCCTAATTGGATTAGGAGTAGTTCCGTTAGCAGCTGAGCCCGTTCCATTGTATTGTGACAATAGCGGGGCTATAGCACAGGCTAAGGAACCAAGGTCTCATCAACGATCCAAACATGTTCTTCGACGATTCCATCTGATTCGAGAGATCATACATCGTGGCGATGTGAAGATCGAAAAGATCGCATCAGAGGATAATATTGCAGATCCGCTGACGAAGGCTATTCCTCGGGAAAAGTTTGAGCGACATGTACATAGTTCAGGTATTAGATGCTTGAGTGACTGGCTATAGGCCAAGTGGGAGATTGTTAGACAGTAATGACCCATAGCGTCACTATTTTGTAAATGATATTGTATTATTGTACAAAATTAACTATGTAGTAATGAAATTGCCTTTTACCGTTTTGTAATTTATTTACTTTGATATATAAATGGTAAAAGTCCCTATGATTAATTCCGGATTGAGATGATATGAGACAGTATCAATCCATAAAGGTTTAATCATTAAATATCCCTAGTCGTAGTATTATCGAGATTGGACATCGATAATGCGGAATAGACTAGTACTGCACTTGTGCGTGTTGTGAGGGCACAACAGCATAGTTCTCATATATTTGAGTATTGGATACTTATGCAAGTGCGGTAGGAGGTTGTGTTTTACCGATGGTACGGAAAACAGCTTCGCTCTGGATAGACCCCGCGGAATCCCATTGGTAGTATGTCTGCGTGTCTATGGGAGTCCGCTTCAGGGTAGGTGCATATGGTCTTAACCTGAGACTTGCATCGCTAGTACTTGCGACAATCGGTAGACTTTAGTTTTGGTCGTCCAGGGCTTTAACAGGTTCTGTGTACACCTCTTCTAGGTTTATCGGGAATCGTAGTGTATTGGGTGTGATGTCAAGACGGAAGTATCACTTCAGACATATGGAGATGATGATCGCGCAGGATACAGAACTAGTACTCTATAATGGTTGCAACCATCGGGATAATATGACAAGGTCAGGATTATCCGATTCAAAGAGACTAGTTGCTTGATGTCCGATATATGTATCGTACGGGGCAGACACATCTCCAGCCCCAGGCCTTACATGTGATCATCCGATACTGGATCAGTATACACTATACTACGGTATACTACGCCTGTTATAGATCTTATATTCCAATAAGAATATTTCTGGAGAATTGGGTAGGCATGGCGTTTTGCTAGAGGCTAACCTTGTCTTGTAAATCGGTAAAAACGTAGTACTTGGTACGTACGTGTTCGGATGATCTGACGGCCGTATTTACTGCCAACATATCCAGAGATCTCTTGGGTCGCTTCCCGAAGATTCACCAATGACGTATGATTCAAACTCGATTAATCTTGGATTAATTACGGAGAGACTTTATCTTGGATAAAGTACTATACATAGAGAGAGAACGATTAATTTGGAATTAATCGTAAAATTATTATATTCGATATAATAATCGAAATTCGATTTCGACGCGAAATTAAAATTAGATTTTAATTCGGGCAAACGAGTTAATTTAGAATTAATTCGTTAGCGACGTAAATAATAATTTCGCTAGGCGCAATTATTTATTTAAATTCGATTTAATTAACGTCGCGACGAAAGTTCGGTATTTCGGAAATATCGAACCCGAACGCGTGAGTACGCGTGGGCCCACTTTCATTTGGGTTGTGTGGGGCCCACATGACACATGTCATTTTATGCATTATTTAATTGTTAATACATTGCATGGTGATAGTGTACAATACACTCAATGGTTTTGCATGGAGTTTGAGTGTTTGACACTCTAAGCCATTGCATGATTTGTGTCATAAGTTTATTATTAATTTAATAAATATTATGGCATAAATATAAATTGATTTTTGTAACAAAAATCATAACACTCTTCCTCTCCCTCTCATGACCGAAACTTCACTGCAGTTTTGGCTCTCCATTTTTCTTCCATTTTCTTAAGAACTTTGTGAAGAAAGTGTATAAGTTTAGAACTTTATACACATTTTTGGCTAGCACCATCAAGGGATCATACAAAGGTGTTATGGGAAACTAATCTTTGAGCTTGGAGTGATCAACAAAGCTTGGAGCTTCTTTTTCTTACCTTGGCCGAATCATCCAAAGCACAAAGGAGGTGGTTTTATTTCATCAACGCATCCGCAATCCGATCTTTGTGAGTATGATTCCGCCATACTTCAATATTGTTCATTCATTTATATGTTTTGTTTGCTCTTTTGATCTTGGGACATGGATTAGAATTTCCAACACTTTTTTGTTGCTGAAAAACAAAACTAGCAAATCAAGTATACTTATTGTCAATCCAAAAGGTGCGCAATTTTTTTTTTGAATATCAAAAGTTGTGTACATTTAGATAGCTTGTGTATGGCAGAAGCTTATTGATTTTACAAAAAAAAAAAAAAAAAAAAAAAAAAAAAAAAAAAAAAAAAAAAAAAACTGAAGAAGAAGAAGATGAACAGCTTCACGGAATGAGTAGCTAAATTACATTAAGCTACCGGTGTAAGGAACTCCTGTTTGCGGCAACCAATTGTCCCCCAATAAGAAATTAGAAACGGTGAAATTAGCCGCATCTGTGGTATTAATGACATGGTAACCGGGCCATGTCACCCGATTGGTAGTGTCTGATCCTGGCCCGGTATTATTGTACTCGGCATAATATAATGTACTGAGTGCAAAATCGCCGCTCCAAATGTGCCAACCAGCAGGGTTTATCAAACTATCCATAAAAGATTGCATGTAAGCAGTTGTAGAGTACTCCTTCCATGGCCTCCCCAGATATGTCTTCACCGTTTGATTGCTCGAAGCAAGATCATTGGCTGCTCTAATACTACAATTATGGATGGATGTGCCCGTATTTTGGTTAGGATCTGTGCGACCTTGTGCCGTAATTGCGATGAATTGTCCTTTCATCGGCAGCCGGGGATAGATATTGCAGTTCTGAATAACAACGGCAGCGTTTCCGAATATGAAATCAACTGTACCATATACATCACATTCTCTGTAGAATTGTCTTAGAGAATGTGTATATAATGTATCCTGGTACCCTTCAAAGCTACATCTATAAAATGTAGACAAATCTGCCCCGCTGCGAATTGCAACAGCCTGCCCCTTGCTTGGTCCTGCTGTATTTTGTATAGTTATGTCTGCTGCAACAAAGTTTGGTGCCACCACAACTGCCATACATAATCATTAGAATAAGTTCATTATAGGACACGAGAATATATAATAAAGGGATCAGGATTTAATGTTGAATTGAGTTTGTGGACCCACATGAGTCACAGTTGTCTCTTATTATTGATCCAATACCCAGCTCAATATTAGATTTAGGGATGGTTATTGGGGGAAAAAAATTATCCAGAATCCCGATCAATATTTGGAATCGAGATGAAAAATCATCCTGAATCTACGATCAAAAGGTTTAGGATCGGGATTCATGATTTCTTAGATTAAAATTCAGTATTTGGGATGAAAAATCATCATAAATCCCAACAGGATTGTGAATATAGTAAAGTGAATATAGTAGCCAACTTACTGAAAGTTGCAGAATTGAATGTAGTCCATCCATCAGCAACGTTTCTGTTGCCAGTGATTATTGTCTGATTGATGCCGTCTCCGATCATCATCAAATTTATCTTGTTTTTAGTAATGGAAACGTATTCTTGATAGGTACCCGCGGTGATATAAATCAAGAAGTATCCATTGCTAACATTAATATTGTTTGGAGCTGCATTGACAGCATTAGTGATGGTAGTGAAATTCCCACTCCCATCTTGAGAAACCGTCACAATATCGGTCACCAGGACTCCATCATCACCTCCTGTGAGCTTTCTCCCTCTCACAGAATCGTAAATTGCTCGAACTCGTTCGGACATGATCAGTGGTAACCGTCCATTTTGGCCAAAGACACGTTGCGTCTTTGAAGGATCCCATGAAGTTTGTATCTTCTTCTCACCAACCCAACCCTTTTTGAAAAGAGCTAGCAGGACACTGCTAAGTTTTGAGTCCTCGGATAGTGGGGCAGAGATGCCATTCCTTGCGCTCTCGGATAAATCAGTGGCTTGAATGCCATCTAAACATGTCTGTTGGTTTGTTAAAATGGCACTAAGCAGAGATTGCAAGTCATCAGCTTGCATGGTAGGTAGAATTTTTCTAATAGTATTGATAGTTTGATAAGAGGTTGAAAGATAGTCCAGGCTAATACCAGCTAGTAACCGGCAATCTTCTAGAGCCCAGATTGCACTGATTGATAATGTGGATCCGGGTTTAAGATAATTGTCAAGTAAGTTGAGGAATTTACGAGTTTGTGATAAGACTTTGCGGATGGATAATTGACAATAGTTGTAGGTATCTTCGGTTTGGTTAGGGGTAGCAGGGAGCACTGATTTGCAATCGGAAGGGTTTGGAGTGAACATGCAAATGGTTCCTGGTGGGACAGGAGTTGTTGGATCAACATCAGCTTCAGGATAGGCAAAGAGAGGAAGTAAAATGAGAATAGGTAGCAATTTTGTGAAAATAGACAAGAGCTTTGAATTAGCCATTGTTTTAGACTCGCTAGGGTATTGAATTTGAATGATTTGGGTGTTATTAGTTTGATGTATTTATCGGGTGCTAATGCAGCTTTGCGTGAGACGGAAAGAGAGATCCGGCGATCAGAGTTAGGAGTAATGGAGAGAAGGTCGTGGGGAGTAATTTGGTGGTGGTGGTGTCGCCGCAGATGGCTGTTTTCTAAAGAAATTGTGACTTGAAGATTCCGGTGATTTTTGGGCGATTCACGGTAAACCGGAGCTCCGTTGGGCGAGTGACCACCGCTATTGGATTCAGGATGACGACACACATCTACTGGTGGTAGCGGTGTGGCGGATCGTCCGCACGTGTGGTAGCGCGAGAAAGCCACGCGCCAAAATGTCTTAGTAGAATCTCCTGCTCGATGTTTCCGACGCGTTGGTTCGACCATTTCGTGCGATACCCGAACTATAATCTTTGAGTATTTGTCGTATTTTTATTACACGTTTAATTTATCGATTTTTATTTATTTAAATTATTTTGATATTTAAGTTTTGAGTTTTAAATTGTTGTTTTCGGATTGTGGCCTTAATTGTGAAGTGTGGTTGTTGTAGGCCCCATATGGGCATTTGTGGTATTGAATTGTAAATGGAAAGCATGTGTTTTAAACTGAACCCTGTCGATTTTCTGTTAGATTTGTGCGAGAGTTTGATTTGGTGCGTTTTACATCTTAGGTTTTGAGATGTCGCTTTTGGGGGATCTTTGGCGGTCACCAGTCAGTGGAACTCATATGCCTCTTAGAGCGTGCAGGGTGGGCCCGAAGATAGTTTTGTAGCTATTAAATAGTCTGAGCGCGTTGAGCCTCATTGTGAGATCAGTTTCACGCTTCCAGCATGAGGTTGAGGTAGGGATTCAGTACTCATCTTAATTGTGATTTTAAATTATATATACGCATATCATTATATTATGCCTATGAAAATGATATGAAATGCGTTTTAACATTAGTCATATTTTTATAAAAATGTGAAATGGCGTGTTGAGCAGTACGACGCGATTATAATGAGTTTTATTATTTTATTTTGATAAATATCTACATGGTAGTGTAAATGTAAATTATATCGGACTTGGATCGGTAAAAATATTAAAAATTATATATATTAAAATTGGTATATGTGAAGCCTCGTTGTGGCGCACAACTTGGTTATTATTTAGCCCGTTATGGTATTTGCTTGTGTGGAGTCCTGTTTTGGCTCACCTTATGGCACCTAGTTGACCTGTTGCGACAACTGTTACGAGACCCCGAGTGGCGCTATTTGGACCGTGATGACGCGTCCTTGTTGGATAATATGACCCATAGCGTCACTATTTGTGCAG
Organism: Zanthoxylum bungeanum; assembly: GCA_019454045.1. NCBI lineage: Eukaryota > Viridiplantae > Streptophyta > Magnoliopsida > Sapindales > Rutaceae > Zanthoxylum > Zanthoxylum bungeanum. The sequence continues at coordinate 115,032 of SKCR01035388.1, read as the reverse complement.
ATCATAGTGATGTTGTACAAATTACCTATGTGACAAGGAAATTGCACTCTCATCATTTGTGATTAGATCACCTTAGATATATAAATGAAGAGAGGTCCATATGATTAGTTCCTGGATTGAGATGATATGAGACAGTATCAGTCCACAAAGGATTAATCATTAAATATCCCTATTCGTAGTATTATCGAGACTGGACATCGATAATGCGGAATAGGCTAGTATTGCACTTGTGCACGTTGTGAGGGCACAACAACATAGTTCTCATATATTTGGGTATTGGATACTCATGCAAGTGCGATAGGAGGTTGTGTTTCACCGATGATACGGGAAATAGCTTCGCTCTGGATAGACCCCTCGGAATCCCATTGGTATTATGACTATGTGTCTATGGGAATCCGACATCAGGGTAGGTGTATTTGGTCTTAACCTGAGACTTGCACCGCTAATGCTTACGACAATCAATATACTTTAGTTGAGGTCGTCTAGGACTCTAACCGGTTCTGTGTACGCTGAAGCTGAGTATATTGAGAATCGTAGAGTATTGGGTGTGATGTCAAGACGGAAGTATCACTCCAGTCATAGTGGAGATGATGTCACGCAGGATACGGTATTAGTACTCTGAGGTGCTGCAGCCATCGGGATATTATGACAAGGTCATGTATATCCGATTATAGAGACTAGTTAGCAGACATCCGACATGTGCTTCGTACGGGGCAGACACTTATCCAGCCCCAGGCCTAGCACGTGACTATCCGAAACTGGGCCGATATGCACAATACTACTGTATACTACGCCTGATACAGATCTATATATTCCTGTAAGAATATTTCCGGAGAATTGGGTAGGCATGGCGTTTTGCTAGAAGCTAACCTTGTCTTGTGAATCGGTAAAACGTAGTACTTGGTACTTACGTGTTCGGATAGTCCGACGACCGTATGATACACCGATGACGTATGACTCGCACATTTATTAATCTGGGATTAATTTGATGAGAGAGAAAATTAATCTGGGATTAATTACGGAGATATTTTATCTGGTATAAAATATCGTCTAAAGAAAGAAAATGATTAATTTAGAATTAATCGGTAAAGTTAATATATTCGATATATTGAACGAAATTGGATTTCGACGCGGAATTGAAATTGGATTTTAATTCGGGCGAGCGAATTAATTTAGAATTAATTCGTTAGCGACGTGAATAGTGGATTCGCTAGGCGTAATCATTTAATTACGACGCAACGGAAAATTCGCTAATTGGGAATTAGCGAACCCGAGCCGAGTGTGATTGCGAGCGCATTCGTATTTCGAATTCGAGTGCGGCAACGCAAGTCACATCAAGCATCAAATCATTCGTCACATCAAGCGTCAAATCACATGTCACTTTGAGTGATGTGACATTTGATTGATTGATGTGATTGATTGAATGAAAGATGTGGTTAGTTGGTTTGATATTGAGTGTTGGACACTCAAAGTTGGTGGTGATGTACATATACCAACTTTAAATATTTGGTATATGACAAATGATTTAAAATCAATTGTTTGACTTTTGATAAATTAAATCAAAGTATATAAGATATATTTTAACATTTACCAACCAATGAACACACTTTCTTCTTCATCATTTTCTCTCTCTCATTCACGCCCAAATGGGCAGTGAACACACTCACTGGTTTCTTCATTTTTGGCGTGAGAAGGGAAGCTTTGTGCCTTGATTTTGTGGCAAAATCAAGCGGAGCTAGCACTCCGAGAGACTTGCGAAGGTGTTAGGGAAACTCACCCATGAGCTGGGAATCATTCGACGAAGATTCGGAGATCAAATTCAACACTCAAAACTGAAAAACGTGAGGCAGTGGACTGGTCACTGCAGTTGCGTTTTTGGAGGAGCAAAATCAATTTTTTCTTCACCAAATCGTCTCGACCGATCAATGTAAGTATTCTGCAACTTCTTTGATATGTATTTCACACTTATTCATGCTTGTTGATGATCTTGGGACCTAGATAAAACCAACAATGCATCAAGAGCCTAGGTTCAAGCATGAAACTTTTAGGGTTAAAATTTGGGTAAACTTGTTTTGAGCATGATTTGAATGAATTGAATGTTTGAGTATGCTTATAAACATGTTTAATTAGTGATTGATTGGATCAATTTAATGAAATAATGATTGGATCAATTTTCCCCAAAAAATTCATGTTGGCCGAATGTGTAATGTATTTTGGAATTCTTGGAATTTTTCATTTTGATTCATTGGATGAGTTTGTAATGATGTTGGATGATGTTAATTTAAGATTGAATTGGATTTAATTTTGAATTGAACAAAATCCCCAAATGCTTATGGTGGCCGAATGTTACATGCCCTAATTTAGTCTTGGATTTTTGATTTTGGACATTGGATGTGTTGGAAATCATTCGGGATATTAATTCGATGTCGATTGTGGAATTAATTGGATTGAATTCAAATCGGACAAAATTATCTCCCTTGGCCGAGACTTTAAGCATGGTTAATGGGTTTGATTTTTCATTATGTGTTGGACATGTGATGATGATAATGAACATGATTAATTAAGCTAATTTAATGTTTTGGAAATATTGATTTGGGTGATTAATCATATAATGCACTTTAGGTAATTAAATTGAGGAATTGGATTCATGTAATTTAGTTATTTAGGCCTTAAATTGGATTTGGGCTTATTATGTTGTAAATGGACTTATTGGGCTTTGTTGTACAAAGTTGGATTTGGACAAATTGGATTGGATCCAATTGGGCCCAAAGCCACTTCCGTTAAGCCCAAATACAACTTATAAACCTTTAAAGTTTAATTGGGCCTAATGGGCCTAAATTGATTTCTGGGCTTATGGGGTTACTCCTTGATTGGGCTTTGGTTGCCGAAGCCCACGCCTTAAAGAAATTAATTAAAGCCCATTAGACTTGAATTGAATTGACGTTGGACGTTAATCGGGCTTTGAGACCCGACACGATTAAATTTGGAATTTAAGTCGTTAAAGGTTATTAAATAAAGTGTAATATTTAATTTGGAATTGAATAGTGAATTAGTATTAAATACATGTTAATTGGATTTAATGATGTAGTTTAATTTAATTCAAGAATTCGTACTTTGAGTACTTATTCGCAAAAACGAGTTTGACTTGACCAAAATCAAATCGTTGTTTGAACATTGGATGATCACATAATTATCAGATTAATTAATTTGATTAGATTTGATAGCATGCTTATGTGTGAATACGTGGTTGTGATGAATGAATAATGTATATCAGATCGATATTAGTCGGGTGGGGCAATTTTGGAAATGTTGTAATAAATTCGATTTATTAAATTGGACCTGCGTGTCCAGCCTTATCACCTCTCTCTTTGTATTCTCTTCTCACCTATTCCCCTCAATGTAAATGAGGTTCTTTAGAAGTGTAGTGTAAGGGGTAGAAGTAATACAAGTGCTAGCTTGAGTGAGAAAGGGAGAGATTTGATCTAGGATCAATGTGTTAAGTATCCATCTGCATATCATTATTATTTTATTTCATACTTGCTTTATTATGTATTTAGAATGCATGTTTAAGGGTGTATGATGATGAGACCTTAACAAAGATAATGAAATTGGTAGCCATTTGCACACGAAAAGCCCTCATCAAATATCATGCGTCTTTTCCTTCCATTGAGTGATTCTTACTCAAGATCCTAGATTGGCATGGGTTGTTGGCCAAAGTCAAGCCCTTGTCCGTCGAAGATGTGTTTGAATCACGAAGCTTTGTTCCATATTGGTGTCTTATCCAAGTTGTGGTTTGTTGGCCAAAGTCAAGACCACTTCTTGTCCATCGACATTGATTACGAAGCTTCCATGGTCAATGGGTCCGCGCTTGACTGGGATCATCAAGTTTGTTGTGCCAAAGCCAAGGCCTAGTTGATTCAGAGGAAAAAGGTTAGGGTATATATTGGATATATAGGCATATATAAGATATATGTTTAGGACTTGGATGTCCACCTACTGGATCTAGGAGTTGGATTAGATCCAATTGATCTTAGAGATCTACCTAGTTAATTATCATACAGTTTGTTGGCCAAAGTCAAGATTGTGTAATATTTAACGGGATCCTAGCCCACTAGGAAACACGGTTTCCCGAGTACTCGACAGAGGGTTAGAGGCTCGACGAAAAATAGTGGGAGGCAAGAATTGAATTTGCAATATTCGTTCAATTACTCGCCATACGCGCTCATTCAAATATCACTCGTCATATAAATTAAATGTTAGTTGGACTAATATTTAAATTGTTGTTTTAATAAACAGTTGGACTGTATTATAGTTGATTATATATAATTGGATTATATTAATCAATATATTTGAATTAATTAATTTCAGTTTACAGTTGATTTTATAATTGGATTATAGTAATCAATGTAATTGAGGTTAATTAATTTGGATTATATTTGATTATATAGTTGGACTATTATAATCATTATTATAATATATAGTACCACTAATCGTTGATTAAATAGTTGGACTATTGTAATCAAGATGAAATTGAAAAGTTGGATATTTAAAATATAATCTGGGATTAAAATATTTTAAATGGTTTAATTTTCAAATTGGGAATAAATAATAGGTTACTTTATTTGATAAAATAACTTATTATACCTTAAGCCCAAAATTAAGCAATATAAGTAGAGCATAAAATCTTTGGAAGATTTATGTGATGATGACTTTAGTGCTTAATTAATATACTTGTCATAAATCTAATTTTAGATTTAAGAAGTATTGAAATTGCAATTTATAATTCTTGGAGAATTAATTGACTATTCTAGAGGAGATAAAGTCAAAATTTGCAATTGGGCATGTAGCACGAGGTGCACATTGTTTCGATATTCTAAAAACCCAAGACTAAGCCTAAGGTTCCTGAAATATTGAAAAAGGATAATTGACATATCCCAAAGTGACTACCATTTGGATATGGCAGACACGAAGGAATTAAAGAAAGGGCAAGGCTCTTACTTTAAAAATGATTGTCAAAATTATGTTCACTACTAGTATTGAAATTAGATTTTAAATACTTAGTGTGGTACATAAAATATATGTATTGATGTTCAGAATCTGCTTTGAGCAGGATACTGACTTCAAGCTGAGATTGCTCTGCGAATCGAAAACGGGACGGAAGTCGCTGTTTCGACCGTAGATACCTAAGTTTAGGAACTATCCTTCGGGTGTGTACTTAAATTAGGAACTGTTATAATGTAACTAGTTTGACTAGAGACATTATCTCTATATCAGTGTTTAATCCATTGTGGATAAACCTTTATATTCTAGAACACTAAGTGTTTCATTATATAAAGATGATACTGAGATAAACACATTAGATGTGAATAACAGAATTTATATTTTGAATATAATTAAAATCTCAAACATATAAAATGACAAATAAATAGCTCAAATTGATTTGATCAATAGAGACTTATTTGTGGCATTGTTGTCTGTGACACAATTAAACAAGACTCGTATATCCGCACTTTTGAAGAGTGGGTACTAGGACTGATTTGACTATTCAAATAAAGTCTACGAATCTAGTTTGTTAGGTAAAGTACCTAAAACACTGTTTACTTGGTAATAGTGTAAGTGCCACCGATCTGTTAGCCCTATTCATGGTGAAGTTAGTGGGCCCATATCTAGCTAGGCTAGATATGAACATGAATGTTTCGTGACCTTAACGGATGTGGCATCACGTTATGGTTATGTGTTTCTTTTGAAGAACACAGATCGGAAACTTTTAGAGTTTCGACACGAAGTAGATAAGCAGATCGACTATAGTATTATGCCGTCACGGTAAGACCGTAATGAAAATACTTAAGCAGTAAGTTTCAAACATACATGAAAGAGTATAGTATTCTTTCAGATGAGGACTCCTCCCGAGACACGTCAGTTAGACGGTGTGTCCGAACGAAAACTGAATTTTGTTGGACATGATAAGGTTTATCACGAGTCGCTCTGAGCTATCATTTCCTTCAACAGGATATGTATTAACAGTGCAAAACTTATTTAGAATAAGGTTCCATATAAATCTGTTTGACAGATATCATATTGGATATGAACAGGAAAGAAACATGGTTTCTCATTCCTAATAATTTGGGTATGCCGGGCATAACGTTTGGATGATACCAAACTAAGGACCCAAATTGGATAAGTGCCAAATATAGGTTATCCTAAGGGAAACCATAAGTATAGTACTTATAAATCTCGCATGAGAACAATATGATTGTTGCTCACCATGCGGTTTTCCAAAGAGGAATACCGATATGCAGTGGTCAGTGGGAGGATAGTGATACTCGATGAAAATCGGAGTAATACTATTCAAGGCACGAAGTCCATAATGGAACACAAATAGTTCATCAAGGATGAAACTAAACCATTAATCTTCAAATACACAAGAACCGCGTAGATCGGAGAGAATCAGAAAACAACCTGGGGTATGGGTTTCTGAAGTAACCCCTTAAAGATGTAAATCTTATGGAGGTATACCAACCGACTACGTACGAGGAAGTGATACAAGGTATCAACTCCCTTTTATGGCAAAGTGTCATAAGTCCGAAATGGATTCCATGTATAACAACTATGTTTGGATACTAGTTGTTGTACCGCAAGGCATTGTGCCTATTGGTACTGTAAACGTCTTCAAGGAAGACATACATGGATGGCAACATACCAACGTACAAAGCTAGGCTTGTGACGGAAAGGTATCGTTATCAACGTTATGTTAATAACGGTTCAACCTTTTACCTGTTGCCATAGTAAATCCATTTTGATGATGCTTAAAGATACTGCATATTTCATTTATGAAATGTGTCAGTTAAAGATCAAAATCGCCTTCCTGAAAAGGAAATCTTTTGGAGGATGCTTACAACATCCTGACGATTTTGTATAACCGACAAACAAGGTTTGCGGGTTATTCGATCCATGTTTGGATTGAAGCAAGCATAAGGTTCTTGGAACTGACGTTTTGAATAATCATAATGGTTTATGATTTGACTCAAAACGAAATAATTCTTGTGTATATAAGGAGGTTAGTGGGAGCGCACTGATAGTGAAATTCTCATAAAGCAATGGGTGAAGCTTGGCTTTCATAGATATTCTCCATAGAATTCTGGGGAGTAACAACCTCTATTCAAGGAATAAAGATCTACTGTGATAGATTTGGAGGTTGTTAACACTCTCTGGGAAATTGTACATTTAAAATGTACTTGATATGGTGTCTCATACGCTTTGAGCATATGGAGTCACAATCAGGACATCCAAGTGATAGTCACTGGATTGAAGTTAAGACATCTATTAGTATCTTAGAGAACTAAAGATGTTGTCTAAAACTATGGAGAAGGAGAACTTGAAGTGACTGGGATCACTGCTGCAAGTTTCCAAACAGTTTAATACTACGGTACTATAAAGTTTGAAAAACGGGACTGTGAGCTGGAAATCTTCCGAGCAAGATACTGTTGCCGAATAAACAACAAATGCGGATTATTGCTGCGGCTGAGCAGCAATAGAAGCCATTTGGGTCGATAATAAATCTAATTAGATTAGATATAGTTCTGTTAGCAGCTGAGCTAGGCGTCAGCACAAGGCTAAGGAATTAAAGGTCTCATCGACGATCCAGATATATACTTCTATATTCATCTGATTCGTTCGGATCATACATCGTGGCGATGTGATGATCGTATAAATCGCGTCAGACGATAATCATGGAAATCCGCTGACGAAAACCTTTTCTCAGCAATTTGAGCGAACCGTACATAGTTCGGGTGTACGACACTTGAGTGACTGGCTATGTGCCAAGTGGGATATTGTTGGATAATATGACCCATAGCGTCACTATTTGTGCAGATCATAGTGATGTTGTACAAATTAACTATGTGACAAGGAAATTGTACTCTCATCATTTGTGATTAGATCACCTTAGATATATAAATGAATAGAGGTCCATATGATTAGTTCCTGGATTGAGATGATATGAGACAGTATCAGTCCACGAAGGATTAATCATTAAATATCCCTAGTCGTAGTATTATCGAGACTGGACATCGATAATGCGGAATAGGCTAGTATTGCACTTGTGCACGTTGTGAGGGCACAACAGCATAGTTCTCATATATTTGGGTATTGGATACTCATGCAAGTGCGATAGGAGGTTGTGTTTCACCGATGGTACAGGAAATAGCTTCGCTCTGGATAGACCCCTCGGAATCCCATTGGTATTATGACTATGTGTCTATGGGAATCCGACATCAGGGTAGGTGTATTTGGTCTTAACCTGAGACTTGCACCGCTAATGCTTACGACAATCAATATACTTTAGTTGAGGTCGTCTAGGACTCTAACCGGTTCTGTGTACGCCGAAGCTGAGTATATTGAGAATCGTAGTAGTAGTTGGGTGTGATGTCAAGACGGAAGTATCACTCCAGTCATAGTGGAGATGATGTCACGCAGGATACGGTATTAGTACTCTGAGGTGCTGCAGCCATCGGGATATTATGACAAGGTCATGTATATCCGATTATAGAGACTAGTTAGCAGACATCCGACATGTGCTTCGTACGGGGCAGACACTTATCCAGCCCCAGGCCTAGCACGTGACTATCCGATACTGGGCCGATATGCACAATACTACTGTATACTACGCCTGATACAGATCTATATATTCTTGTAAGAATATTTCCGGAGAATTGGGTAGGCATGGCGTTTTGCTAGAAGCTAACCTTGTCTTGTGAATCGGTAAAACGTAGTACTTGGTACTTACATGTTCGGATAGTCCGACGACCGTATTTACTGCCAACATATCCGGGGATCTCATGGGTCGCTTCCCAATGATACACCGATGACGTATGACTCGCACATTTATTAATCTGGGATTAATTTGATGAGAGAGAAAATTAATCTGGGATTAATTACGGAGATATTTTATCTGGGATAAAATATCGTCTAAAGAGAGAAAACGATTAATTTAGAATTAATCGGTAAAGTTAATATATTCGATATATTGAACGAAATTGGATTTCAACGCGGAATTGAAATTGGATTTTAATTCGGGCGAGCGAATTAATTTAGAATTAATTCGTTAGCGACGTGAATAGTGGATTCGCTAGGCGTAATCATTTAATTACGACGCAACGGAAAATTCGCTAATTGGGAATTAGCGAACCCGAGCCCGAGTGTGATTGCGAGCGCATTCATATTTCGAATTCGAGTGCGGCAACGCAAGTCACATCAAGCATCAAATCATTCGTCACATCAAGCGTCAAATCACATGTCACTTTGAGTGATGTGTGATTGATTGATTGATGTGATTGATTGAATGAAAGATGTGGTTAGTTGGTTTGATATTGAGTGTTGGACACTCAAAGTTGGTGGTGATGTACATATACCAACTTTAAATATTTGGTATATGACAAATGATTTAAAATCAATTGTTTGACTTTTGATAAATTAAATCAAAGTATATAAGATATATTTTAATATTTACCAACCAATGAACACACTTTCTTCTTCATCATTTTCTCTCTCTCATTCATGCCCAAATGGGCAGTGAACACACTCACTGGTTTCTTCATTTTTGGCGTGAGAAGGGAAGCTTTGTGCCTTGATTTTGTGGCAAAATCAAGCGGAGCTAGCACTCCGAGAGACTTGCGAAGGTGTTAGGGAAACTCACCCATGAGCCGGGAATCATTCGACGAAGATTCAGAGCTCAAATTCAACACTCAAAACTGAAAAACGTGAGGCAGTGGACTGGTCACTGCAGTTGCGTTTTTGGAGGAGCAAAATCAATTTTTTCTTCACCAAATCGTCTCGACCGATCAATGTAAGTATTCCGCAACTTCTTTGATATGTATTTCACACTTATTCATGCTTGTTTGATGATCTTGGGACCTAGATAAAACCAACAGTCCTTGGGTGAGAATCCCGAACCTACATATTATTGCCCCGTTGTGGCATTTGATCATGAGTATTCTTTCCTGGCATATGATCATGTTTGTTATGTGGCCTCGTTGTGACACATTGATTATTCACGGCTCCTGTATGAGGTGATCGGTTATGTAGCCGCGTGTGGCACATTGTTTGTTTATAGCTCCAGTGTCGGGTGTCCGGTTACACGACGCCGTATGACATTTCACTCACACATTTTTATTATAAATGATTAATATTTTCGATTATGTATATTTTATTTATATTGATAAAATGTATAAATTATAGTTATTTCTTAACTAGCAACCTCGATATTGTTTTGTTGGACATATATATCTATGTATTATACTAACCATCCATGATTTTTGTAAAACCAATTAAGGTGAGTACATTAATCCATACTGAGCACGTGGTTTCACTCACCCCTCAATTTAACATTTCATATTAGACCTTGGAGCTTCAGAGCTTGAGGGTGATGTAGTTTTGGGCAAAGGACGCGGCGAAAACGCGGTTCGGGCGAAATCGTAATTTTAATACTTTTTAAATTACCGAATAAATTATTTTATATCCAATATGAATAATTCATTCGAATGTCACATAAACATATTTATTCGATATCAAATAACGACATAAATGGTTAAGAAACGTCGTGAAACTTTTACGAAAATATTTTTCCGTAAAATGGTATAAAATGCGTTTTTGACCGAACCGACTACCCAATACACATGAGGACTGCCCAGGTCAGCCCCAATAGTATTAGGGTAGTTCATGGGCTGCCAGAATAGTGACCAATTCACTGTTTGGGCAGCTGTCACCCGGTTGGCTCAAAAGTCACCCGGTAATGCCGTTTTTCACCGTTTTCGCTTATTTCAACTCCGAAACAATTTTCGGCAATTCTTCCAACACCCAAAACACATCCAATACATTTATATGACATTATTTTCATCACTATATGAACAATATTTCCAGATATGAGCCAGAAGTAAAAATAACAATTTTTCATGCTTAAAATCCAATTTTCCAATATTAATCTAATTAATTTTAACACCAACCAAAGTCACCACAAATGAACCACCCAAGAACAATTCTAGGCATTACAAGAGTGGTCATAACACTCTAGAATGGTAAATTATCATCAAATGATCAAATTGAACAATTATTACAATAATATCATTCAATATCACTTCACACATGCACAAAACCTTCCAATTCATCCTCCAAATAAAAAAAAATCAAATTCTAAGAAAAAAAAAGAAACCCTAGAATCCATTTAGATCATCAAGAAACAAGAAACATGCTTTCTAAGCTTAGGGATACAAAGAATTACCTTCAATCCTCCTAATTCCTTAAGCTTTTTCCTTGATTTTCTTCATTTTCCTTCCTGAATCATCAAGTATAATTTGAGAGGTTTTTGGAAGACTTATTTTCGGCCTTGGATGCTTGAATGAGAAAGAAAACAAAATTTTCTAACTTAAACAAGCATTGCCGACTTAACAAGTGTAAAATGGTCATTTTCCAAATTTAATCCAATTAAATTAAAAGTAAGCTTTATGTTAGCAAATCAAATTTGCACACATTAAGCTTAATTTAAAACATGCCACATGTATCAATAATAATTAAACATATTGCATAACATTTATGTAATATGGATCTTATTTAATTATTCAAATATTTAACATTTAAATATCTAAATAATTAATTAATATAATTATTATTATATATGTATTTTATTTACATTAAATAACAAATACATATATAAATGGCATGTGTCAAAGTCTCATTTGACAATTAATTAATATGTATCTAATCAAATTATGTATCAAATACAAATACACAATAATTATGACTGACCAAAATTGCCCTTATGCATGTGTTTTCGTTTAACCGTTTAAACGATTCGAATTAAATGGTTTAATTCGGTGAAGTATTATGAATAATCTGTATTATTCATAACGCGTTGCCCAAGTACTCAACGAGTACACGTCATATTGTGGGACTCTGTAAGTTTAGGTTTGTCCGTCACGAAATCCAATTTCGTGTCCATAATTCACCCACTCATGAATTATGACAACCACATATAATCTCGCTAAACTATGCAAGTCGAGGTCATTGCAAGCGTATAATCTCTCTGTCACAGGCTATCCATATTATACCTGGGATATAGATAAGAACGTCAAATTCGTTTGGTATAATATAGTCGACTTTCAAATTTAGGATCTCTAAATAACACTCGAAACTGATTTCCAAAGTTATACCACGGTCATGGATTTACTAGATCGCAAACACATGTAGGATACCTATGCCATGTACACAGGACTGATGGATTCTATCTTGATATGCATTGGATATCATGAGCATCAGTCCACACCCAACGAATAGGCGGAGGTCTGATCTAAATAGATCGGTGACGTGAATCCCATCAAAGTGTGTTGGATAACTCATATATCCACTGTGGTATCTCAAGTCAAATGACCACTATGTTTGCTCAACTCGAGAAGATTCCTATTGACGTTGGTGTATCATCTATTAGGAAATCTTTTGTGAGTCGTTCAGTGTTTATCAAATACACACATATATGTCTATACAAATCTCCCGAGACTCATGGTTCATTGAGATAAACCATCAGACCAAGTCACGATATACGACATGTACTGGTCTCATCGGATTTTACTAATCGACCCGTGTTAGTAAATCTTGACCAAGAACTTTATTTAAGGATATACAGCTTATAGTGATGTTTCCTAATGTCAATTACAAACTACGTTGTTACTGCGTACTACATTGTAAATCCTAGGGTCTTTGTCTAATATACAGGTATCACTAAATCAGATTCATTAAATAACTTTAGAACTAATTACCATAAATTCATAAGACTCGCGATGAATTTTAAAATATAGTTTTCAACATTTCAAATAGAATATCTTTTAACCATTCAAAATATTCTATCCGCGTTTCATCAGCCACATATTGAAAGTTCTCGAACCATTCAAGACGTTCAATATATATTCTCTTAGAAATATGTAACTAAGTCATGACAATTCATTAACTAAGTTACGAAGTCAAAAAAACTATCAATGGTAATTTATAATTCATTAAACTTCATACTTCCAAAGTATTAGTTTAATAAATCTGTGGTCTAAAGATGATCATTGGTTAAATGAGATTTAATCACATCCTGAATACAATATTCATTAAATAGATAAGGATATATGGTGTGATCTTGTATCATACAATCCTTTACCATATGGAATAAGCATCTAATGCTTACGTTATACCATCTCATAAAGCACAGTTCTAAGTTATTTAGTTAACCGAATATTTTTCTTAATTTTTATCTTCTTATCAATGACACTACTAGTCATATTAAAATATGTAACAATTATTTATAAAGAACAAGTAACTATCCAATAGTCATAAGTTCTGACATCAAATATCAAAACAATCATTAAACACTATTTTAAATAACTAGATGTGAGATCTGGTATCCAATACCTACAGTTTTTGTATTGTGAGAATCAATATTCTCTATACACAACTATACACATCTCATTTCTTTAGCTTTATAATTTGCCTTCAATTATTCACAACAATTGCAAATGATTGATTAGCAAACACATGACTTCTAAAAGTCACTAAAGTCAAGAAACGTCATTATAAGATAAACAAATACCTAATGGAGTTTTCTTAATGCCAGTCAAAAATCTCGAGACATGAATTGATTCGTGTCAATTCTTACTGCACAAGAAACTATTATCTCTAAACAATTATATCCTAAAACATATATCTATTTAGATTACTTATCATGACTTAATAACTAAGTCACTAACCATCTTGATTTTCAAGAAAATCGGAACAACAGTTCCCGATGGTTTTAACTAATCTAACAATATCCACGTCAACTTACATTTTAGAACCTATTCTAGAAATACGCAGCCAAAAGTAAACTCTAAAACATATTAGAATAATATGCATGCAGTGGATTAGAAGTAAATTTCTATCAACAATATAGAATAAAGGAAAACAAAAGTAGCAATTTCCATAAAATTAGGCACTACCTTAGTTATGAATTTTTAACGCAGCATTTTCTCCCACTACTTTACGTAATACCGTAATCCCCAATGGAGAACGGGAATTCAATAATTAAATCGAATTCCATAGTGAGAGTAGGATCCCATGAATATATTTTGACTCACAGCTTTCGCACGATCTCGCCTACGTATATTCATTAGGTAGACAACTCATTGTCAATCATTCACCAGTGACTCATCATTTTGGTCCTGACCGTTTCTCATTATGACAACTTTGGCACTTTCATAAGGAGGCGTATCAAGGCTTCATTTGCCAATGACAAACTCAAGCTACCGATGTAGTCCTGGCAGCTTTGGCACGTTCATGATTTCCACTTTCACTTGAATTTGTCTAGTATCAATTATACATCCGGCATGGATAAAATTCTATCAACTACACCCTCACTGCTTTGGTACTTTCTCGGATACAGCAATAGAAAGATACATATAAACCGTATTGACAAGACGGACCAAGAAACATGCATCCAATACACGTTAATTTACAGCCTTATTTAAGCGGGGATATTCCACAAGGAAGAATTATTCATAACAATTTGGGTCAGGATTCATTTGTTCATTCGATTCGATTCACTTTAAAGCGAAAACGGGTTTGAAAAAATGGATTTGTTTAATAAATGGGTCGATTCGTTTATTAAACGAATCGAATACGAATTTAAGCTCATGGATTCGTTTATTCGTTTAGGATTCGTTTATTATTTTCTTTTACTAGTTATTATTATTTTTCAATTAAAAATCGAGAAATTATGACTAATTATCATAGAACAATAATATTTTCGATATTTGATGAGATATTTTTAATAAATATATTAATTACATATTTTATATGTATATATTTATGAAGAATTAATGTAAATCAACTATGATAAATTATGATATTAAATAATATCATGACTAAATGAATATTCGTATCCGATTCATTTAATAAACGAATCGGATACGAATCTCGATATTAGGATTCGTTTAATAAACGAATCGAATACGAATCCATCACATTTTGATTCGATTCGTTTAAGATTCGATACAAATTCGATTCGTTGATTCGTTTTACCACCCCTATATGTTCTACATCATATGCAGAATTCTAATATAGATCCACTTCTAAACAGTTCAATTCTACCTTAGAAAACATAACTTAACATAACCATTAAATTTCTGTTACGTTTCTCGTTAGCGTAGAACCGAAAAATCAAGAAATATCTAAATTACATGCATGTGCAAACATCAAAATTGGATTATATATCATATATCAAGCATGAAAAATGTAATGGATGAATGATCAGACTTGCTCTGATATAATTTTTGATGGGGTTTTGGGCAAAGGACGCGGCGGAAGCGTGGTTCGGGCGAAATCGTAATTTTAAAACTTTTTAAATTACCGAATAAATTATTCAATATCCAATATGAATAATTCATTCGAATTTAACCTAAATATATTTATTCGATATCAAATAATGACATAAATGGTTAAGAAACATCGCGAAACTTTTACGAAAACATTTTTCCGCAAAATGGCATAAAACGAATTTTTGACCGAACCAACTACCCAATACACATGAGGGCTGTGTTGGACAGTTATGACCCATAGCGTCACTATTTGTAAAAGACATTATGTTTTTGTACAAATTAATTATGTAGCAATGGAAATTGTCTTTTGTCATTTCGTAATTAGATTACTTAAATGTGTGAATGATGAAAGTCTTTATGATTAGTTCCGGATTGAGATGATATGAGACAGTATCAATCCACGACGATTTAATCATTAAATATCCCTAGTCGTAGTATTATCGAGACTAGACATCGATAATGCAGAATAGACTAGTATCGCACTTGTGCGTGTTATGGAAGCGTAACAGTATAGTTCTCATATATTTAAGTATTGGATACTTATGTAAGTGTGGTAGGAGTTTGTGTTTTACCGATGGTACGGAAAACAACTTCGCTCTGGATAGACCCCGCGGAATCCCATTGGTAGTATGACTATGTGTCTATGGGAGTCCGCTTCAGGGTAGGTGTATTTGGTCTTAACCTGAGACTTGCATCGCTAGTACTTGCGAAAATCAATACGCTTTGGTTTTGGTCGTCCAGGACTTTAACAGGTTCTGTGTACGCCTTTTCTGGGTTTATTGAGAATCGTAGTGTATTGGATGTGATGTCAAGACGGAAGTATCACTTCAGTCATATGGAGATGATGATCACGCAGGGATACAGAACTGGTTGTCTAAGGGTTGCAACCATCGGGATAATATGACTAGGTCATGAATATTTGATAATAAAGAGACTAGTTGCTAGTAATCCGATATATGCTTCGTACGGGGTAGACACTGTACCAGCCCCAGGCCTTGCATGTGACATCCGATACTGGATCACAATACGCAATATTATGTATACTACGCCTGATATAGATCGTATATTCCATTAAGAATATTTCTGGAGAATTGGGTAGGCATGGCGCTTTGCTAGAAGCCAACCTTGTCTCGTAAATCGGTAAAAACGTAGTACTAGGTACGTACGTGTTCCGATAGTCCGACGACCGGATTTACGACCAATATATCCAGGGATCTCTTGGGTCGCTTCCCGAAGATACACCGATGACGTATGATTCGAGCTTAATTAATCTGGGATTAATTGCGGAGAGATTTTATCTGGGATAAAATACTATTTGAAGAGAGAGAAAGATTAATTTGGAATTAATCGATAAAATAATATATTCGATATATTATTCGAAATTAGATTTCGACGTGGAATTAAAATTAGATTTTAATTTGGACAAACGAGTTAATTTAGAATTAATTCGTTAGCGACGTGAATAGTAATTTTACTAGGCATAATTATTTAATTAAATTTGATTTAATTACGTCGCGACGGAAGTTCGTTAATTCGGAATTAGTGAACCCGAGCCCGGGAGTGTTTGCGGGCCCACTCGAATTCGAAATCGAGTGGGGCCCACATGTCACATCAAATGTCACATCACATGTCACCTTAAGTTACTTTTGGTTGATGTGTTTAGGTGGAGTTGTTGGTGGCTTGTAAAATACTCCAAATGAAAGCTTTGAAAGACATATACCAAAGAGTTTCGACACGAAGTTGAAAAA
Source organism: Zanthoxylum bungeanum (assembly GCA_019454045.1). NCBI lineage: Eukaryota > Viridiplantae > Streptophyta > Magnoliopsida > Sapindales > Rutaceae > Zanthoxylum > Zanthoxylum bungeanum. Next base: position 97,904 of record SKCR01035388.1, on the reverse strand, counting down.
CAGATCGGCAAGAGTATTAAGACATTACGATCGGACTATGGTGGCGAATACTTGAGCAATGAGTTTCTTGACTACTTGAAAGAATGTGGTATTATTTCACAGTGGACTCCTCCTGGAACACCGCAATTAAACGGTGTGTCCGAATGGAGAAACCGAACTTTGTTAGACATGGTGAGGTCTATAATGAGTCGCACTGAGCTACCTATTTCCTTCTGGGGATATGCATTAAACAATGCAATACTTATTTTGAATAAGGTTCCGTTAAAGTCTGTTCAACAGACTCCGTATGAAATATTGACAGGAAAGAAACCGGGTTTCTCATTCCTGAAGATTTGGGGATGCTGGGCATACGTCAAACGTTTGGAAGGTACCAAACTTGAACCCAAATTGGATAAATGCCTATTTGTAGGATATCCTAGGGAAACCAAAGGATATTACTTCTATCATCCACAAGAGAACAAAGTATTTGTTGCTCTACATGCGGTTTTCCTTGAGAAGGAATTCCTAAATGCAGTGGTTAGTGGGAGGAAAGTAGAACTCGATGAAAATCGGTGTGATACTGTTCCTGGTATAAAATCCTCAACGGAACATGAACAGTTCATCAGGGATGAAGCTGTACCATAATCTTCGATTACACAAGGACCGCGTAGGTCAGAGAGAGTCAAGAAACAACCGGAGAGGTATGGGTTTCTGATCTACCTCATCTAGATATTAATCTCATTGAGGATAACGAACCGGCTACGTATGAGGAAGCGATACAAGATATCGATTCCGCTTTATGGCAAGAAGCCATGAAGTTCAAAATGTATTCCATGTACACCAACCAAGTTTGGACACTGGTTGATGCACCGGAAGGCGTAAAGCCTATTGGATGCAAATGGGTCTTCAAGAAGAAGACTGACGTGGATGGCAACGTAAAAACGTACAAAGCTAGGCTTGTAGTGAAGGGATATCGTCAACGACATGGTGTCGATTACGAAGAAAATTTCTCACCTGTTGCCATGATTAAATCCATTCGGATAATGCTTGTAATAGCTGTATATTTCGATTACGAGATATGGCAGATGGACGTCAAAACCACTTTCCTTAACGGAAATCTTTTGGAGGATGTTTATATGCAACAGCCTGACGGTTTTGTCGTGCTGCGACTTGCAAACAAGGTTTGTAAGTTAAATCGATCCATTTATGGATTGAAGCAAGCATCGCGTTCTTGGAACCAACGCTTTGATGAGATCATAAAAGAATATGATTTCGTTCAAAATGAGGATGATCCTTGTGTATATAAGAAGGTTAGTGGGAGAGCACTGACATTCATTGTCCTTTATATTGATGATGTATTGCTTATTGGCAATGACATTCCCATGTTAACGTCGGTGAAAGCTTGGCTTTCATTAAAATTCTCCATGAAAGATCTGGGAGAAGCAGCCTTTATTATGGGAATAAAGATCTACCGGGATAGATCTAGAAAACTGCTTGGACTCTCCCAGAGTACGTACATTGACAAAGTGTTGAAGAGATTCAACATGGATCAGTCCAAGAGGGGACTGTTGCCACTGTCACATGGCGTCACTCTATCTAAGGACATGTGTCCTAGAACTCAAGATGAGAGAGACAGCATGAGTTAGATATCGTTAGCCTCGATAGTCGGATTGATCATGTATGCCATGATATATACGCGACCTGATGTCTCCTATGCTTTGAGCATATGTAGTCGCTATCAGGTCGATCCAGGTGAAAGTCACTGGATAACGGTTAAGAATATCCTTAAGTATCTTAGACGAACTAAGGATGCTTTCTTAATCTATGGAGATGGAGAACTTGAGGTAACTGGGTATACTGATGCAAGTTTCCAAACCGAAAAAGACGACTGTAAGTCACAATCCGTGTACATATTTTGTTTGAATAACAGAGCAGTGAGCTGGAAATCTTCCAAGCAAGAGACTGTTGCCGATTCAACAACAGAAGCGGAGTATATCGCTGCAGCTGAAGCAGCAAATGAGGCAGTTTGGATCCGAAAATTCCTAATTGGATTATGAGTAGTTTCGTTAGCAGCTGAGCCCGTTCCATTGTATTATGACAATAACGGGGCTATAGCGCAGGCTAAGAAACCGCGGTCTCATCAACGATCCAAGCATGTTCTTCGACGTTTCCATCTGATTCGTGAGATCATAAATCGTGGCGATGTGAAGATCGAGAAGGTCGCATCAGAGGACAACATTGCAGATCCGCTGACGAAAGCCATTCATCAGCAGAAGTTTGAGCGACCTGTACATAGTTCAGGTATTAGATGCTTGAGTGACTGGCTATAGGCCAAGTGGGAGATTGTTGGACAGTTATGACCCATAGCGTCACTATTTGTAAAAGACATTGTGTTTTTGTACAAATTAATTATGTAGCAATGGAAATTTCCTATTGTCATTTCGTAATTAGATTACTTAAATGTGTGAATGATGAAAGTCCTTATGATTAGTTCCGGATTGAGATGATATGAGATAGTATCAATCCAAGACGGTTTAATCATTAAATATCCATAGTCGTAGTATTATCGAGACTAGACATCGATAATGCAGAATAGACTAGTATCGCACTTGTGCGTGTTATGGAAGCGTAACATCATAGTTCTAATATATTTAAGTATTGGATACTTATGCAAGTGTGGTAGGAGGTTGTGTTTTACCGATGGTACGGAAAACAGCTTCGCTCTGGATACACCCCGCGGAATTTCATTGGTAGTATGACTATGTGTCTATGTGAGTCCGCTTCAGGGTAGGTGTATTTGGTCTTAACCTGAGACTTGCATCGCTAGTACTTGCGACAATCAATACGCTTTGGTTTTGGTCGTCCAGGACATTAACAGGTTCTATGTACGCCTCTTCTAGGTTTTTTTAGAATCGTAGTGTATTGGATGTGATGTGAAGACGGAAGTATCACTTCAGTCATATGGAGATGATGATCACGTAGGGATACAAAGTTGGTTCTCTAAGGGTTGCAACCATCGGGATAATATGACTAGGTCATGATTATTCGATATTAAAGAGACTAGTTGCTAGTAATCCGATATATGATTCGTACGGGGCAGACACTGTACCAGCCCCAGGCCTTGCATGTGACATCCGATACTGGATCGCAATATGCAATACTACGTATACTACGTCTGATATAGATTGTATATTCCATTAAGATTATTTCTGGAGAATTGGGTAGGCATGGCGCTTTGCTAGAAGCCAACCTTGTCTCGTAAATCGGTAAAAATGTAGTACTAGGTACGTACGTGTTCGGATAGTCCGACGATCGGATTTACTACCAACATTTCCAGGGATCTCTTGGGTCGCTTCCCGAAGATACACCGATGACATATGATTCGAGCTTAATTAATTTGGGATTAATTGTGGAGAGATTTTATCTGGGATAAAATACTATTTGAAGAGAGAGAAAGATTAATTTGGAATTAATCGATAAAATAATATATTCGATATATTATTCGAAATTAGATTTCGACATGGAATTAAAATTAGATTTTAATTCGGACAAACGAGTTAATTTAGAATTAATTCGTTAGCGACGTGAATAGTAATTTTACTAGGCATAATTATTTAATTAAATTCGATTTAATTACGTCGCGATGGAATCGAGTGGGGCCCACATGTCACATCAAATGTCACATCACATGTCACCTTAAGTTACTTTTGGTTGATGTGTTTAGATGGAGTTGTTGGTGGCTTGAAAAATACTCCAAATGAAAGCTTTGAAAGACATATACCAAATTAATTGATTTTGGAAATCATTTACACAAGCTTTCATTCTCTCTCATTACCGAAAATAGAAGGAAGTTTTCTCTCCCAATTTTCTTCTTCATCACCGAAAATTTGAAGGAAGAACGTGAAGGATTTATGTTGCAAAAATTCTCAAAGATCTAGCACTCATCAAGAATCATATCAAGGTGTTAAGGAAGCCTACTTGAGAGCTTGGAAAATCAAAAACAAAGCTTGGAGCTTTTGGATCACCTTGGCCGAGAACCTTGGAGCATCTTGGAGAAATTTTTGTTGATCAACGCATCCATAAACCGTTTAATGTAAGTGTGTTTCCGCCACTCTTCTTTGTTATTCATTCACATTTCTATGCTTATTTGATCTTGGGAATAAACCTAGAAACCCAACAGGCTGCTTATTGGACAATTATGACCCATAGTGTCAATATTTGTAAAAGACATTGTGGTTTTTGTACAAATTAACTATGTGACAATGAAATTACATTTTATCATTTTGTAATTTGATTACTTAAATATATAAATGGTAAAAGTCCTTATGATTAGTTCCAGATTATTAGATATGAGACAATATCAATCCATAAAGGTTTAATCATTAATTATCCCTAGTCGTAGTATTATAGAGACTGGACATCGATAATGCAGAATAGACTAGTATTGCACTTGTGCGTATTATGGAAGCGTAACAGTATAGTTCTCATATATTTAAGTATTGGATACTTATGCAAGTGTGATAGGAGGTTGTGTTTACCGATGGTGCGGAAACAGCTTCGCTCTGGATAGACCCCGCAGAATTTCATTGGTAGTATGACTATGTGTCTATGGGAATCCGCATCAGGGTAAGTGTATTTGGTCTTAACCTGAGACTTGCATCGCTAGTACTTGCGACAATCAATACGCTTTGGTTTTGGTCGTCGAGGACTTTAACAGATTATGTGTACGCAGCTTCTGGGTTTATTGAGAATTGTAGTGTATTGGGTGTGATGTCAAGACGGAAGTATCACTTCAGTCATATGAAGATGATGATCACGCAGAGATACATAACTGGTACTCTAATTGGTTGCAACCATCAGGATAATATGACAAGGTCATGATTATCCGATTAAAGAGACTAGTTGCTTGTGATCCGATATATGCTTCGTACGGGGCAGACACTATTCCAGCCCCAGGCCTTGCATGTGACATGAATAGTAATTTTACTAGGCATAATTATTTAATTAAATTTGATTTCTTTACGTCGCAATGGAAAATTCGTTAATTCGGAATTAACAAACCCGAGCCCAGAATGTATTGCGGGCCCACTCGGATTTTGAATCAAGTGGAGCCCACATGTCACATCACGAGTCACATCACCTAGTCATTGTAATCAACTTTAAGTTGATGGAATTTGGTGGGAGGTTATAAACTTGTAAAACACACAAAGTGAAAAGGTGATTGACTTAATACCAACTTTGGTATATTATTATTTTATTTTGGAAATTAAAATACAAGTAATCAAAATCACTTTTCTCATCTCTCTCCTTATTCACGTTTTTCACAAACAAAATACTCTCCCTTTCTTTTGCTCTCATTGCCGAGAGTTGCAAGGAAGAACAAGGAAATTTTGTAGCAAAATTTCCAAAGCTAGCACTTGAAGAATCATATTAGGTGATAGGGAAACCATTCCCATAGAGCTTGGAATCAAAGATCAAAGCTTGGAGCATTGATTCAACATTCAAAGAAAGCTTGGAATCACCACTCAAGGAGCAAAATTTTTTGTTATCAACGCATCCACAATCCGTTCGTTGTAAGTATATTTCTACTATACTTCTTCTTGTATTCATATGATTTCTTGCTTAAATGATCTTGGGACACTTTAGAAACCCAACAATGGTATCATGAAGCCTATTTGAGCATGAAATTTGATTAGGGTTCTTAACATAAAATTTGGGTATTTTTGATTTGAGCATGTTTTAATCAAATTGTTTGTTTGAGTATGCTTGTATGTTGATAACTTAGAGTTATGCATGATCAATTTTTAGAAAAATTAATTGGATTAATTTTCCCCAAATTCATTGTGTTGGCCGAATGCTATATGAAACCCTAGGTCATGGTATTTTTGTTTGTTGATCATTGGATGAGTTTAAAGACATAGATATATTGTTTCGTGATTCAATCGGATTGAAATCGGAATCGGATATAAAATCCCAACAAATGTCGTGACCATGTAAGCATATAAATGAGATGATTTTGTAACAACAATGTTGGACATGTATTGATTATGAATAAGCATGATTGACTAGATTAGTATTTTAGAAATGCTAATTTAAATAGTTAATCATGGCTAAGCACTTTAATTAATTAAATCATGATATTTGGAATATTAAAATTTATTTAGTTGGGCTTGATTTAGAATTGGGCTTATAATGTTGTATTTGGGCCTAATGGGCTTGGTTCGGCCAAGTTGGTTTTGGACAATTGGATTAGATCCAAAATGGGCCTAAACCATTCCATTAAGTCCAAATATAACAAATGGGCTTTTTTGTTTAATTGGGCCTAATGGGCCGGAATTGGTTTCTTGGCAAATAGGGTGATTCCTTAATTGGGCTTTGGTATTTGGGTTTGACCCATATTGACCAAACTCTAAAGTCGATGCCTTAAGAAATTAATTGAAAGCCCATTGGACTTTAATTAAATGACATTGGATATTAATTGGGCTTTGAGAACCATTTAGATTAGATTTGGAATCTAAGTCGTAAAGACGCATTTAAAAGTGTAATTATTTAATTTAGAATTAAATATAGAATTAGTATTGAATACGAATTAAATTAGATTTAAATTGTAGTTCGATATAATTCAAGAATTCATACTTTGAGTACTTATTCTTAAACGAGTTGGACTCGCGCAAATCAAATCGTTGTTTGAACATTGGATGATCACTTTATTCAAAGATTAATTAATTGGATTAGATTGATTGAATAACATGCTTTGTGTGAATACGTGGATGTGTTGAATGAATAATGTATATAAGATGGATATTAGAAGGGAAAAGGCAATTTTGGAAATTGTTGTAAATTTAGAATTTATTAAATTGGACCTGCATGTCGAGCCTTATCTCTCGATTCTTTGTAATTCTCTTCTCACCTAATTCCCCTAAATGTTAATGAGGTTTCTTTAATTGTATTATGTAATTGGGTATAAGTTAGAATAGTGCTAGCCGGGGAGAGGAAATGAAGTGATTTGTTCTAGGAACAATATGTGAGATATCCATTCGCATATCATTATTAATTTATTTTCGTGCCTTATTATGCTTTTAAAATGCATGTTTAAGGGTGTGTGATGAGACCTAACAAAGATTATAAATTGGTTGCCAATTTACGTGAAAAACCCTCAATAAATATTAAGCGTTTTCCTTCCATTGAGTGATTCATTCTCAAGATCCAAGATTGGCACTGGTTTGTTGGCCAAAGTCAAGACCTTTGTCCATCGCGGATGTATTTGAATCATGAAGGCTTTGTTCCATATCGTATGTCTTGTCCAAGTTTTGATTTTTTGGCCAAAGTCAAGATCACTTCTTGTCCATCGACATCGATTACGAAGCTTTCCAAAGTCAATGGGTTTCGCTTAACTGGAATCATTAAGCTTGTTGTGCCAAAGCCAAGGCTTAGTTGATTCAGAGGAAAAGGTTAGGAAAATATATTGGATATATTGGCATATATATTGTATATATGTTTTGAACTTGGAGGTCCACCTTCCGGATCTAGGAATTTGATGAGATCCAATTGATCTTAGAGATCTACCTAGTTAAATATCGTACAGCTTGTTGGCCAAAGTCAAGGTTGTGTGTTATTTAACGGGATCCTAACCCACTAGGAAACTAGGTTTCCCGAGTACTCAACAGAGGGTTAGAGGCTCACCAAAAAATAGTGGGAGGCTAGTATTGAATTTTCAATTTCGTTCAAATACTTAGCTTTACGCGCTTTCAAAATTATTTCATCAATTATTTTATTGGTTGGACTAATATATTATTATTTTTCTTGTAACAGTTAAACTGTACCTATACATCGTTAATCGAATAGTTGGACTATTGCGGTTAAGATGACTGGAAAGTTAAGCATTAGAGATATTATCATGGGCGATAATGTCTTTAATGGCACAAACTTTCAAGACTGGGATATGAATCTCAGGATTGTCCTGGGATCCGAGAAGTTACTCTATATTATAGAGAAACCTCTTGGGCCTAAGCCCCGACCTGATCAGTTGCTTGAGCTAGAGCTTTGGAAGACTCATAGCGATGACAACTCGACTGCTCAATCGCTAATGCTTGCTGCTATAACTCCGCAATTCCATCGTCAGAATAAGGGATTGGATCCCTATGAGATGATGGAAAAGTTGCATGATCTTCACCGATATAATTTTAGATCACAAATTATTAGTTGCCGAAGAAATTGTGGTTTTTGTAGATCACAAATTGCGTCACTATTTGTAAAAGACATTGTGGTTTTTGTACAAATTAACTATGTGGCAATGAAATTTCATTTTATCATTTTGTAATTTGATTACTTAAATATATAAATGATAAAAGTCCTTATGATTAGTTCCGGATTATTAGATATGAGACAATATCAATCCATGAAGGTTTAATCATCAAATATCCCTAGTCGTAGTATTATCGAGACTGGACATCGATAATGTGGAATAGACTAGTATTGGACTTGTGCGTGTTATGGAAGCGTAATGACATAGTTCTCATATATTTAAGTATTGGATACTTATGCAAGTGTGATATGAGGTTGTGTTTACCGATGGTACGGAAACAACGTCGCTCTGGATAGACCCCGCGGAATCCCATTGGTAGTATTACTATGTGTCTATGGGAATCTGCATCATGGTAAGTGTATTTCGTCTTAACCTGAGACTTCCATCGCTAGTACTTGCGACAATCAATACGCTTTGGTTTTGGTCTTCCAGGACTTTAACAGGTTCTGTGTACGCCTCTTCTGGGTTTATTGAGAATTGTAGTGTATTGGGTGGGATGTCAAGACGGAAGTATCACTTCAGTCATATGAAAGTTCGCACCTTTAAAGACATATTCGCCCATGATAATGTCCCTAACATTGATATTTCCAGCCATCTTAATTGCAATAGTCTAACTATTCAATTAACGATTTCAGGTACAGTCCAACTGTTAAAAGAAAACAATAAAATATTAGTCCAACTAATATAAATATATAATGACGAAAATAATTTGAAAGCGTGTATTTGGCAAGTATTAAACGAAATTGCAAATTTAATACTGGCCTCCCACTATTTTTCGACGAGCCTCTAACCCTCTATTGAGTACTCGGGAAATCTAGTTTCCTAGTGGGCTATGATCCCGTTAAATAACACATAACCTTGACTTTCGCCAACAAGTTGTATGATACTTAACTAGGTAGATCTCTAAGATCAATTGGATCTCATCCAATTCCTAGATCCGGTAGGTGGACCTCCAATTCCGAAAAATATATCCAATATATGTAAATATATCCAATATATTTCCTAACTTTTTCCTCTGAATCAACTAAGCCTTGGCTTTGGCTCAACAAGTTTAATGATTCCAGTTAAGCGCGACCCATTGACAATGGGAAAGCTTCATAATCCACGTCGATGTACATAAGTGACCTTGACTTTGGCCAACAAGTCACAATTGCCCAAGACACGCGATATATAACAAAGCCTTCGTGGTTCCAACACATCCGCGATGGACATTGATCTTGACTTTGGCCAACAAACCAATGTCAATCTTGGATCTTGAGAAAGAACCACTCAATAGAAGGAAAACGATTAATATTTGATTGAGAGTTTTTCGTGTAAATTGACAACCAATTTATTATCTTTGATTAGGTCTCATCATACACCCTTAAGCATGCTTTCTAAAAGCATAATAAGGCGCGAAATAAATTAATAATGATATGCGGATGGATATATAACAAATTGTTCCTAAAACAAATCTCTCCCTTTCCTCTCCCCCGCTAGCACTATTCTTACTTCTACCCAATTAAATAATACAATAAAGAAACCTCATTTACATTAAGGGGAATTGGTGAGAATGGAAGTACAAAGAGAATAGAGATAATTGGCTGGACACGCAGGTCCAATTTAATAAATTCTAAATTTATTACAATAATTTCCAAAATTGCCCCCACCATTCTAATATCTGTCTGATATACATTATTCATACAATCCATCCATGTATTCACACAAAGCATGTTATTCAATCAATCTAATCCAATTAATTAATCTTTCAATTAATGACCATCCAATGTTCAAACAACGATTTGATTTGCGCGAGTCCAACACAATTAAGAATAAATACTAAAAGTCCGTATTTTTGAATCATATCGAACTACAATTTTAAATCCAATTTAATTTGTATTCAATACTAATTCTAATTTAATTCCAAATTAAATAAATACACTTATTTATGTGCCTTTTAGACTTAGATTCTAAATCCAATCTTAATGGGTCTCAAAGGCCCAATTAACATCCAATGTCAATTTAATTAAAGTTCAATGGGCTGTTAATTAATTCTTAAGGCATGGGCTTTGGCCAATATGGATCAAACCCAACTGCCAAGGCCCAATTTAGGAATCACCCTTTGCCATAAAATAAATTTAGGCCCAATTAAATTGTTAAAGGCCCAAGTATTATATTTGGACTTTATGGAATGGTTTTAGGCCCAATTTGGATCCAATCCAATTGTCCTAAACCAAGCTTGGCCCAACCAAGCCCATTAAGCCCAAATACAACAATATTAGCACAATTCAATTTAAAGACTAATTTTATTATTATTAACAAAATATTCTAAATATCATATTAATTTATTAAAGTGTAATTGCCATAATTACTTAGTTAAACCAATATTTCCAAAATATCAATTAAACTAATTAATCATACTTTAATATATTCAATTCATGTCTAACACAATTGAAAAAAAATCAATCTATACATGCTTATCATGCTCACGGTTTTTGACAAGAAATTATCACAAAATTTGATTTCAATCCAATTAAATCAACATCTATCATACATTTCATGCCAACAACACATGCAATTGTATAATTTTCAAAAAATCACCATGATACATGTTAGGGTAGTTTCGGCCAAGCTTAAGGAAATTAGGGAAAATATTATCCAATTCATTTTCTCAATTCCTAAGATGCATAAATCAAATTCATCATCATCAAAGCTCAACCAAACAACCAATTTAAAGAAATCATGCTCCAAACACAAAAACCCCAAATTAAAGAATATAAACCCTAAAACTAAATCATGCTTAGTGTAGATCCTGATTTCGGTCGAGGTCCACAATTGAGAATGAGTAGAGGGGCACAAGCGAACCTGCAAAATAAGAATAGAGCAAAAGAGGTGGTTACTGCCCACCGGTGTGATGGAAACTGTAGGCACTCCGACGCTCAAGTTAGCCAAAGTATGAGTGAATCAAAGTCGAAAGGATTCAGGTGTTAGGATACCTAAACCGCTGATCAATTGCCGTGAGGGCGGACTGTTGGATTTTATCTGTTGATAGGAGTTGTGTATGGATCCCTTCTTTTTCTTTGCCTTACTCTTTTATAGAATCCCTCTTCTGCCCGTTGGAGACTTCTTCAATGATGTATTCATTTAGGTCCTTTAGATCCCATAACCGTCGACTTCATGATGACGGTAATGAATTCGGATCCGCTTCCTGATCTTTGTAACTGGTGTCCGTTTGTCCGTCTTTAATGAATTTGGGCTCGTGAGGCGGCCCATGGATCTTCTTCTGGCCTCGGGTCTTGCGGCTGGCTTTGTGGTAAAATTCGATTTTACCCCTGGCCCAATTTTGGCCCGTACACTTAGAAAAGGCTCTGATACCATTGTTAGTGTTCCTAGAACATGCCAATGATCTCTAAGTAGATTTAGTGTGTGAATAATCAAAAATAAGATTGCGAAATTAAACTTACATTGATTGACTTGGATGATGGATTTCAAAAATTTGTATGTTGGTGAAGAGCTCCAAGCTTTTCTTTGTGTTCCAAACTCAAGGAATTGGTTTCCCTATCACCTTGATTCAATCTTTGAAGTGCTAGCTAACAAGAATTTTTGCAACAAAAACTCTAAGGGAGAATGAGAGAGTAACGACAATTGCAAGAGAGGGAGATATAGATTTTTTTGTTTTGTGTATTTGATTTCTAAAATCAATTACCGATTACCAAATCAAAAGTTGGTATATGTCTTACAAAAGGCAAATGTGTTTTTCAAGTTTCCACCAAAATCCACCAACAACTTCTATCACCAAAAAGGTGACTAAATGTGACTAATGATGTAAGTTGGTGGGCCCCACTATAAATTCAAAATTCAAGTGGGCTTGCATAACACACTACGAGCTCGGGTTCGTTTAATCTGATTAAACAAATTTTCTGTCGCGACGTAATTAAATCCAATTTAATTAAATAATAATGTCTCGCAAAATTATTACGAAAGTCGCTTGCGAATTAATTCTAAATTAATTTGTTCCCCCGAATTAAAATCCAATTTTAATTCCGATTTGAAATCTAATTTCAATTAATATATCCAATATATTATTTAATCGATTAATTCCAAATTAATCATTCTCTCTCTTCTAATCGAATTTTATCCCAAATAAATTCTTGCTGTAATTAATCCTAGATTAATTTTCTCTCTCTCATAATCAATCCCAGATTAATTCTGTTCGAGTCAAATGTCATCGGTGAATCTTTGGAAAGCGACCCATGAGATCTCTGAATATGTTGGCAGTAAATCCGATCGTTGGACTATCTGAACATGTGCGTACCTAGTACCACGTTCTTACCGATTTATAAGACATGGTTGGCTTCTAGCAAAGCACCGTGCCTACCCAATTCTCCAGAAATATTCTTTTAAGGAATACATAATCTTTATCAAGCGTAGTATACAAAGTATTACGTATTACGATCCAATATCGGATGTCATATGCTAGGTCTGGGGCTGGAATTGTGTCTGCCCCGTACGAAGCATATATCTGATCATTATCAACTAGTCTCTTTAATCGGATAATCATGACCTTGTCATATTATCCCGATAGCTGCAGTATTTAAGAGTACCAGTTCTATATCCCTACGTGATCATCATTTTCATATGACTGAAGTGATACTTCCATCTTGACATCACACCCAATACACTACGATTCTTAGTAAACCCAGAAGAGGCGTACACAGAACCTGTTAAAGCCCCTGATGACCAAAACCAAAGCGTACTGATTGTCGCAAGTATTAACGATGCAAGTCTCAGGTTAATACCAAATACACCTACCCTGATTCGGATTCCCATAGACACATAGTAATACTACCAATGGGATTCCGATGGGTCTATCCAGAGCGAAGCTGTTCCCCTACCATCGGTAAACAGAACCTCATATCGCACTTGCATAAGTATCCAATACTTAAATATATGAGAACTATGACGTTAAGATTCCATAACGAGTACAAGTGCAATACTAGTCTATTCCGCATTATCGATGTCCAGTCTCGATAATACTACGACTATGGAATTTTAATTAAACCGTTCATGGATTAATAGTGTCTCATATCTTATTAATCCGAGACTAATCATAAGGACTTTTATCATTTATATATATTCAAGTAATCTAATTACAAAATGATAAAGTAGCAATTTACTTTGTCACATAGTTAATTTGTACAAAAACCACAATGTCTTTTACAAATAGTGATGTTATGGGTCATAATTGTCCAACAATCTACCACTTGGCTTATAGAAAATCACTCAAGTATCTAACACCTGAACTATGTACATGTCGCTCAAACTTTTACTGAGAGATAGCTTTCGTTAGCAGATCTGCAATGTTGTCATCTGAAGCGATCTTTTCGATCTTCACATCGCCACGATGAATGATTTCACGAATCAGATGGAAACATCGAAGTAAATGCTTGGATCGTTGATGAGACCGTGATTCCTTAGCCTGCTTCGTACGGGGCAGACACAGAGCCAACCCTAGGCCTAACATGTGACATTTGATACTGGATCGTATTACGCATTACATTGTATTACTACGCCTGATACAGAAGATATTCCTTGGAGGATATTTCTGGAGAATTGGGTAGGCACGGTGCTTTGCTAAAGCCAACCATGTCTTGTAAATCGGTGAGAACGTGGTACGTGGTACGCACGTGTTCGGATAGTCCGATGACCATATTTACTACCAACATATCCAGGAATCTCTTGGGTCGTTTCCCAAAGATTCACCAATGACATTTGACTCAAATAGAATTAATCTGGGATTAATTATGAGAGAGAAAATTAATTTGGGATTAATTGCGACAAGAATTAATTTGGGATTAAATTCGTATAAAAGAGAGAACGTGATTAATTTAGAATTAATCGATAAAACAAATTTAATAGTTAAATTAGATTTTTCTATTTAATTTATTTATTTGGGCTAAAACAATATATTGGATATATTGATTGAAATTGGGTTTCAAATACGAAATTAAAATTGGATTTTAATTCGAGCGAATGAATTAATTTAGAATTGATTTGTAAGCGTCTTTCGTAATAATTTTACGAGGCACAATTATTTAATTAAATTGGATTTAATTATGTAGCGACGGGAAATTCGTTTATTCAGAATTAAACAAACCCGAGCCCAAGTCAAGTTGTGTGTTGTGTAAGCTAATTTATATTTTGAATTTAAAATGATGGGACCTATGACTTACATCAATTGTCACAAATTGATGGAAGTAGTTGGCATTTTAAATGATGCATTTACTACACAAACCAATCAAGTTTTGGAAACAAGAACTATTCACTCATCTCTCTTTTTCTCTCTAATTGTCGTGACCTTCTCTTATTCTTCTTGAATTTTTGCTTCAAAAATTCATCAATGCTAGCACTTGAGGAGTCTTATGAGGTGTTAGGGAAACTCACCCAAGAGTTTATCAACTCAACATAAAGCTTGGAGCTTCATCCAAAAGGAGGATTTTTCGAATTTTCTCCCAAACTCAATGTAAGTCATTCCGCAACTTTTACTTGATTATTCACACGCAAATCATGTTTAGGATCTTGGAAGCATGTCTTAGAGGCTAATAGTTTGCTGACGTGGCATGGTCATAAATGCTGACATAGCAAGATATTTGCTAACGTGTCATGACGTGGAAATATGGAATGATGAAAATGCCAATGCCACATCATCACACTCTAATGGTGTTATTAGTTTTGCTAATTTTTTCTAATGGACAAATTCACATGGTAGTCTTTTGTCACGAAAAAAACCACAGTTCTGATTTCGAAACTGACCGTAATCAACAGGTATTTTTTGTACTATTCCCTTAAATTTATATTCACTCTTCGACATTCATTGCTTAATCTTCTCAAATCCCGCTAATATTGTCAACGGTGCCAACTTTTTTGCTAACAGGCGAATTCGCATGCACTACAATAAAACTAGAGGTGGGTGGGGCCTACCATGGGCCCCACAAGACCGACCATGAGTGAGTCCCACACTAGAGCATTAGTACTACCCAAGAGCTGGCCTAGACTAAACCCACACATTTTATATTTAATTTTACAAAATGATGTAATTGGTATGTCTTGAACTATTGACCTCAAAATTGAATGTGTAACACAAAATATCTATTCGGTCGATATTTAGGTTTTTTTTTTTTTTTTTAATTTATCGACCGAATATCATTTCGGTCGGTATTTAGTTTTTTTTTTTTTTATCGACTGAATATTCGGTCGGTAATTATTGGCGCCAAAAAATAGCGTCAAATTATTGTTCTCCTCTGTATTTACCGACTAAATACTGATCGAGTATTTGATTAGTAATATTTCAATCGGTAATCGATCGGTAATTTATCAGAAATTTTTTTGCCATTTTCGGTCTGTAATTTCACATTTTCTTATAGTGATTGTAGTCTTTTGTCACGAAAAAAATAACAGAGATGATTTCGAAAATGACTATAACCACAAGATTATTATTATTATTATTATTATTTTTACTTTTCCCTTAATTTTAAATTCATTCTTCGGCATTCATTGCTTAATCTTCTCAAATCCCGCTAATATTGTCAACGGAAAAATACATGCTTCCACCAGTTATTCACTGATTTTGGTTCAATCTAGTTAATCTTATGATCCAAGGTTTCAGATTTGACCAATTATATTTTGAGCACGAGAGCATATCATAATTAACAAGCATGCATGCATATATGCATATATAAATACATATATATACACACAAAAATAATGTTACTAAAACACAAAGAAAGCACATATCCTAATGCAATTTCTTTTGGTCTTTTAATGTGTTGGAATTAGTTTTTTATTTTTTTATTTTTTGGTCCATCTGATGTTAATAACATTGTTAACCATTTGTTTAAGAAAAGTCATACCTTAACTTATAAAGTTAAATATCAAAATAAAACTCAATATAAAAAACAGAGAATTCAATACAATATTATTTATAATAGTTTGGTCATTTAACTTAATAAGTTAAATGAAATCTTCATGAAAAATTATATTATATATATTATATATATTATATATATAATATATATATATATATATATAATGTATGTATATTTGTATATGTAATCATGTATGTATGTAAGTATGGTGTGCTTACGGTAAGACTCTTAAAAAGGTATCCCTTGGAGTTGAAGAAAAAATAACAAAAAAAATTATCCCATTACTTACATAATTATCCGGTTGTCATCCCCCTTCTTTCTTTTTTTTTTTTTTTTTTTTTTTTTTTTTTTTTTTTTTTTTTCTTTTGGAATTGTTGGAAATCCCGTTAAATCATTCTATTTCTTCCAGACTTAAGCGGAATAAATAAAACCCCCAATTGTTTCAGGCTCTTACAAGAAATGTAATATTTGAATTCGAACTCAAGACATCAAGATGAGATCCCCCTTAAGGACCCGATTGGCATACACCATATTGACTTCGTCAACAATTATCACCACTTGTTATGGTTGTTATTATAATATGTGATATATTAAAACTAATTAAAAACAATATTACAAATAGACTAATTTTAATGGTTCTTTATATATGTATGGATGCAATATTGCAATAATGAAAAGAATATAAATGTACCTACTCAAAATGTAAAAAGTATTTCTTAGCATTTAACGCATTAAAAGGAGATAATCACGGGAATTTATCGCCAGAGCACCCAAATGTCAAAATTGTATAAGTGAAAAGACTTCATTTTTAATATCAATTAGCTAATGGCTTCCAGCTAAAGTTATTATACGTGTTGTGAATTCTTTTAGTTCTTTGTTTGCTTCTTCTTCGTGGTAACGTAATTACGGTTTTGCTGGTATCGTAACAGAGAGTTCAAAATTAAAATTTTCAAATTTCAAAAAAAAAATTAAATTATTAATTTTAATATTGAATCTCGAAATTAAATTTGGAAATGTCCAAATTACCCATTGGCCGAAATAAGGCTAGAAATACAAACTTTTACATTTTTCTCATTTCAGTCCATAAGTGTCAATTACACATTTAAGTATTCTAAAACACTACCAAAATGATTAGTATATATCTAATATACTTAATTACATCCATGAAATGAAAAGCCTCAATTTTAGAATTAGGCATAAACCCTAAATTATATAATTAATCAAATTAAACAAATAATACTAAAATTAACTTTCAATCAAGCTTTAATTCAAACTTTCCAACATCTCAAGAGTTTCATCACATCAAAAGACCCAAGAACAATTTTAGGTTTACATAAAGTGGTATAAAAATCTCTAAAATGGTAACTTATTATTCTTTAACAAAATTAACCTTCAATAACACTTATCTAACTTCAAAGATTCACTATACCTACATGCTTTCTTTCCAACAAACTTCCAACAAGTAAATCTCATATTCAAGAGAAGAAAAAATAAAAATACATCTCATGTACTCAAATAAAACAAGGGAAACAATTCCCTTATGAAAGAATTAAGAAAACTTACCTTAATTTTCCAATTCTTTAAGCTAAGTCCTTTAATTTTATTTTTCTCAAATCTTTCTCATTCTTAGGGTTTATTATTTTTACCTTTGGTTCACTTGAAGAAGAAAATGAACAAATCCCCCTAATATATGTAGTGGCGAAAATTGGGAGGAATGGTATCAAGGGAATTATTTTATTTTCAAAATAATTTTAAGAATAAAATACATAATCCCAGTAATACCAAACAAAATGCCACACGTATCCATTTAAAATATAACAAATGTCATAAACAAAATGACATATACTTATATTATATAAATACATTTAATTAATAAATTATTTAATGAACCTTTCAATTAACTAATTCATTTAGTTTATATATATATATTTCTATATTTTTTTACTAAATGTTAAAATACAATCATGGATTATTTGTATAACAAATTCATTTGATAATTAATTAATGTGTATCGAATTAAAATTATGTATCTAATACATATATATATTCATTTAGGAAATTACCATAAAACCTCCATGTGTAATTATCGTTTAAACCATTAAATAATATTTGAATAATCAATATTATTCGTTATAAGTTACCCTAATGCTTTACGAGTATTTTCAATTATGTGAGACTCTCTAAGTTCAGGTATCACTACAAGAAAAAAAGGCCTTTACTGACACTAAAGTTAGTGACACTAGGCTAAAAGTGTCAGAAACGACGTGTAAATGGGTCTATTTCCGTGTTTTTCACTTAAATATCAATAATTACTGACACTATGGTATCAGCGATTTTAGTGTCAGTAATTACTATTACAATAGTATCAGTAAGAAATAAAAAAAAAAAAACGCGTAGTCGTCTGGAGTCGAACCAACACCTCGCGGAAGTGACGTTTTTCGCATATATTACTGACACTAGAGTATCAGTAAATTTAGTGTCAGTAATTAATGATACCTTAGTATCAGTAAAAAAATTAATAAAAAAATATTTCCTTAAGTCTGCTGGGACTCGAAATTGTAACCATTGATATAAATTTTTTTTTATTGTAAGGCTTTACCACTGGGCCAAATCGTGACTTTTGTTCCTTAAACCGCGGTTTATAAAAATATATATGTATTTGTCGGGTCAAAACCTGAACCGTAGTTACCAAATCAATCTTAGTAATTTAGGGTTCCTCTCATTCCCACCTTTTTTTCATCGCGCAGCCTTTGTTTCCCCCTTCTTTACTCTCAAATATGAATCATTATTTTAGTGTGATGTGTGAATGTTATTTGTGCTTGTGTAGCCGATTGAACGCGAGGTTGATTTTATTTCAGTAAAACGGGAACCTTTTTCCATAAGATAAGTTGTAAAATAGAATAGAATTAATTAGATAGGTTAAAATTGGAAATTAGCAATTAGAATAAAAATAAATAAATAAGAAAATAATAAGCCTAGATATTTATAATATATATACATATGAAATATACACACCGCACATTTTAACCCACACACACGTGACACACATCCATTTTAATTAATACACACCCACAGATTTCAGACACAAAAAAAAAAACAGAAAAGAAAAGAAATGGAAAATATCGAGAGAAATCGAGAAAGAGAGAAGGAAAAGGAGAGAGAAAAAGAGAAAGGGGAAACTGTTTGTGGCCATCTTTGGCCGTGTCCCGCCACCGGCGAGTCACCGGAGTGGTGATGGCGAACTAGCAGCGAGAGAGGGAGAAAACAGGGGCTGTGTCGAGAGATAGATGAGAGAAAAACTGAGAAACATAAGGAAAAAAAAACAGAGCAGGCCGAGAAGAGTGAGAGATCGAGAGAGGGAGCAGAATCAGTGAAGGGAAGAGATACAAAAGAAAGAATAGGCCAAGAAAGAAGGGAGAAAGAGACTGCACTGGTCACGTTGGAGCAGCAGAGAAGAAGCAGAGAAGAAGTCGAGCAGAAAGAGAGAAGGTAGCAGCCCCAAAACAAATAAATCCAGGGAATTTATCGTGCGTATATGTGTGTATGAGACAAGTAAGTACACTATTCTTATAAATTTGAATTGGGTTTGATTAGTTTTGTGAAATTGGGTTCGATGGCATTGATGAATTGATAAATTGACATGATTAAAGGAATTGGGAAATTGGTAGAACCCTAGGATTTGGGGGAAAATTTTGGAGTTTCTATAACTTGTAAAATTTCATTAGTTTGGGATAAAAAAATTAATAATAATGATAATAAAAATAAAAAAATAAAAATAAATGCTCGAATGATGATTATTAGCAATATTACATAATGAGAATAATATGCATTATGGAAAACATATAAGTTTCTTTTATATGTTAATGAAATTGGATTAGGAAGATTAGAAGAGGATAATGCTACTGTTTTTCGATCTGTAACCGATCATTAGTATCATTTGTTCGATAAAAGAGATGTAAGATTTGTATTTGTAGTATAGTTAAAGTTTTAGTATATTTCAAGTCTTTGAG
Organism: Zanthoxylum bungeanum; assembly: GCA_019454045.1. Classification (NCBI taxonomy): domain Eukaryota; kingdom Viridiplantae; phylum Streptophyta; class Magnoliopsida; order Sapindales; family Rutaceae; genus Zanthoxylum; species Zanthoxylum bungeanum. The sequence continues at coordinate 77,706 of SKCR01035388.1, read as the reverse complement.
TAACCATACTGTTTGGAATTCTGTAATATGGAAATTGTATAATTGATTTTACTGGTGTTTTATAGTAATGAGGGCTGAAACGTATTACATGTTCTTTATCTTTGGCACTTTAATTTTTCTTTTAGTTAAGTGAGATATTTCACTTTGATTTAAAAGCTTAATTTTCATGGTCAATGATTATGGGTTAGTCTTACTAATTTAAATAGCTCGTAGGGTTGATAAAATCACGTATTAGCTCTTAGACATATTGTTTTTATCTGTGTTGTATAAATTATATATTGAATAGATAGTCAGAAATTTTAGCAACACTGGTACGGTTGTGCATGCAGTGATTTGTGAAAGAAATTCAGAATGGTATAATGGCATAACTAGTGATTTATAAACCAAATATAATGTGAGATAGCATATAATGTCAATTCATCGGTTTCTTGCAGTTGAATATATAAATGCATGTACGATTGAGTATGGATTGATGTAATATTGGTAGCATGTATGTACTGAGCTTAAGCATGATAAATAAGCATATAGAATACAAATAATCATATATGAAAGATACAACTTGTTATTATGGATGCCATTTGGTTTTTTATATGCATGCTCTTAGGTTGTTGGTATGGTTATTGTCAATAAGTGTTTTATGTGACAAAAATTAGATTAGGGTTATATTTTGTATTTTTATTTGGATGTATTTAATGTTTTTATTTATGAAGATATCGATTTTTTTTGGAAGTCTATCTAATTCTTAACATTTGGTTTATAATTTCAGATTTTGTGCCAGATATCATATTGTTGGGGATTGTTGCAGGCTTCTCAACAAGTATCATGAATTTTGGTGGGGGCATGACATTTTGATGGGACTTTAAGAGTAGTTTTTGAAATATATATATGTTAATTTAAAGATTGTCTATGGAGTTTTTGTATTCATCATGTGATACTGTTGAATTGATTAATACGATTAATCTATTATATTGCGAATTTTATATAAATGTAATTTTTTAGTTTTTTATTTCATTGAGTTGGTATATATATATATATATATATATTTTATGATTAATTTAATTACAAAAATAAGAAATATAATTGTGAAATAATACGATTTTTAAATTTTAAAAGATATTGACGGATATTGATACTATAGTAACAATAATTACTGACACTAAAAATCAAATATATGCGATATACTGATACTGCAGTAACAAAATTTACTGACACTATAGTATCACTAAATACTGATGATATAGTGTCAATAATTACTGACACTAAAATAGTGTGAGAGATTACTGATACCATAGTGTCAATAATTTTCTGATACTACAGTATTAACGTTTACTGACACTAAGAATCACTGACACTAGAAACTAGTGTCAGTGATTTCTGGCTGCGGCAACACTGACACATTTATATAGTGTCAGTAAAACCCTTTACTGACACTAATTTAGTATCAGTAAAAGCCTTTTTTCTTGTAGTGTATATCAGTCACGAAATCCAATTCCGTGTCCATAATTCACCCACTCGTAAATTATAACAACCAATAAAATTTTCACTGAACTATACAAGTCGAGATCTTCGTATATGTATAATTCTTCCATCATAGGTACCGGATAAATACCAAAGACATAGATATAATCGTCAAATCTCAAAAGGTATAATCATGTTGACGTATAGATCTGTTATTTCTCAATAACACTCCGAACTTATTTCTGAGTGTAATATGGCCATGGATTTGACAAATCGCAATCTCATGAAGTGGACACCTAAATCCTATACGCATGACTGACGGATCCATTCTGGATACATCACTGGATATCATGAGCTTCTATCCACACCCAATGAAACAGTGAAGGTCCAACCTAAAAAGGTTGAAGACGTGAGTGCCATCAAAGTGTGGATGATAACTCATATATACGCCGTGGTATCTCATGTCTAACGACCACTATACTAGTCAGTTCGAGAAGATTCCTATTGACGCAAGCGTACCATCTATTAGGAATCTTCCGTGAGTCATTCAGTGTTCATCTGATATTAAAACTTACATGTCTATACGAGTCTTCTTTGATTCGTGGCTCATTGAGATAAACCACCGAAATTCAATATTTCGTTATATGACAAGTACTGGTCTCCTGAGGTTACTTATTGACCAAGAATGTAAACCTTGACCAGGAACTGTTCAAGAATGATATTGTTATAATATTTCTCACTGTCAATTGTGATGTTTTTGCAATTACGTTATAACTTAATCATTCTTAGGTCTTGTACGTCTTTACCATTTAAAAGAAAGTATATCGAAGAAACTACATATTTCTTTCATAATAAAATATTATTCAAGTTGTAGGAACAAATTTCATAGCTTAGCGGAAGCGGCTTAGACACCGGGATCAGACTTGAATTTTTTTTTTGCCCTTCTCCTTCTTTGACCGAATCTGACCAGCCTTTGGACTGATGTTTGGCTTATGTTTTTATCAATTTTCCAGCCCCGGAATAGCCCTCAAACATCAGCTCAGATATGATCCGTTTTGCACCCAAAACAAGTGCACATCACAGTGGTTTTGTGCTGGCTGATTGCTATTTTCTGCCACTGTTTTGGATCAACATCAGCTTCAGGATAGGCAAAGAGAGGAAGTAAAATGGGAATAGGTAGCAATTTTGTGAAAATAGACAAGAGCTTTGAATTAGCCATTGTTTTAGACTCGCTAGGGTATTGAATTTGAATGATTTGGGTGTTATTAGTTTGATGTATTTATCGGGTTCTAATGCAGCTTTGCTTCATATATTTGTGATGGCCAAGTTGACTTTATAATTTTAAATCTCAATTTGTCTCGAGGTAATTGACATTCTAAGACAGTCTAATTTTTGAAATTATTATTCATTTCAATTATTCCTTGATATAAAAGCTTGCATTAATTTTAGGGAAAAAGTATCAAAAAATATCTTATGGTTTCATTTATTTCTGTAATAAGGATTGTGATTTTTCGTAACAAAAGACAACTGTAATAATTCAAAATTTTAGTAAGGTTATTATAGTCTTCTTACTTAAAAGTGTTTGGTCCAAATTTTGAATTTTTTACTTTAAGGATCAATAGATAAATTTTCATAAGTTTTATTCACATTTTTGTTTGACCAAAATTCAGAGGGATTGACTGAAATTTGCCAGCCCATTATAAAAACTTCTTATTCCTCTCTTTCTCCCAAAACGTGAACAACCATTTCTTTTTCATTTTCTTCATTCATTTTCTTCTTTCATTTTCTTTTTCTCTTCAAATGCGTGAGACGGAGAGAGAGATCCGGCGATCAGAGTTAGGAGTAATGGAGAGAAGGTCGTGAGGAGTAATTTGGTGGTGGTGGTGTCGCCGGAGATGGCTGTTTTCTAAAGAGATCGTGACTTGAAGATTCCGGTGATTTTTGGGAGATTCACGGTAAACCGGAGCTCCGTTGGGCGAGTGACCACCGCTATTGGATTCAGGATGATGACACGCATCTACTGGTGGTAGCGGTGTGGCGGCTCGTCGGCACGTGTGGTAGCGCGAGAAGGCCACGCGCCAACATGTCTTGGTAGAATCTCCTGCTCGATGTTTCCGACGCGTTGGTTCGACCATTTCGTGCGATACCCGAACTATAATTTTTGTGTATTTGTCGTATTTTTATTACACGTTTAATTGATCGATTTTTATTTATTTAAATTATTTTGATATTTAAGTTTTGAGTTTTAAATTGTTGTTTTCGGATTGTGGCCTTAATTGTGAAGTGTGGTTGTTTTAGGCCCCATATGGGCATTTGTGGTATTGAATTGTAAATGGAAAGCCTGTGTTTTAAACGGAACCCTACCGATTTTCTGTTAGATTTGTGCGAGAGTTTGATTTGGTGCGTTTAACATCTCAGGTTTTGAGATGTCGCTTTTGGGGATCTTTGGCGGTCACCAGTCAGCGGAACTCGTATGCCTCTTAGAGCGTGCAGGGTGGGCCCGAAGATAGTTTTGTAGCTATTAAATATCTGAGCGCGTTGAGCCTCATTGTGAGATCAGTTTCACGCTTCCAGCATGGGGTTGAGGTAAGGATTCAGTACTCATCTTAATTGTGATTTTAAATTATATATACGCATATCATTATATTATGCCTATGAAAATGATATGAAATGCGTTTTAACATTAGTCATATTTTTATAAAAATGTGAAATGGCGTGTTGAGCAGTACGACGCGATTATAATGAGTTTTATTATTTTATTTTGATCAATATCTACATGGTAGTGTAAATGTAAATTATATCGGACTTGGATCAGTAAAAATATTAAAAATTAGATATATTAAAATTGGTATATGTGAAGCCTCGTTGTGGCGCACAACTTGGTTATTATTTAGCCCGTTATGGTATTTGCTTGTGTGGAGTCCTGTTTTGGCTCACCTTATGGAACCTAGTTGACCTGTTGTGACAACTGTTACGAGACCCCGAGTGGCGCTATTTGGACCGTGATGACGCGTCCTTCGGTGAGAATCCCGAACCTACATATTATTGCCCCGTTGTGGCATTTGATCATGAGTATTCTTTCCTGGCATATGATCATGTTTGTTATGTGGCCTCGTTGTGACACATTGATTATCCACGGCTCCTGTATGAGGTGATCGGTTATGTAGCCCCGTATGGCATATTGTTTGTTTATAGCTCCAGTGTCGGGAGTCCGGTTACACGACACCGTATGACATTTCACTCACACATTTTTATTTAAATGATTAATATTTTCGATTATGTATATTTTATTTATATTGATAAAATGTATAAATTATAATTATTTCTTAACTAGCATCCTCGATATTGTTTTATTGGACATATATATATATCTATGTATTATACTAACCATCCATGATTTTTGTAAAACCAATTAAGGTGAGTACATTAATCCATACTGAGCACGTGGTTTCGCTCACCCCTCAATTTAACATTTCATATTAGACCTTGGAGCTTCAGAGCTTGAGGGTGATGTGGTTTTGGGCAAATGACGCGGCGGAAACGCGGTTCGGGCGAAATCGTATAATATTAAACTTTTAAATTACCGAATAAATTATTCTATATCCAATATGAATAATTCATTCGAATGTCACATAAACATATTTATTCGATATCAAATAACGACATCAATGGTTAAGAAACGTCATGAAACTTTTACGAAAATATTTTTCCGTAAAATGGCATAAAATGTGTTTTTGACCGAACCGACTACCCAATACACACGAGGACTGCCCAGGTCAACCCCAATAGTATTAGGGCAGTTCATGGGCTGCCCGAACAGTGACCAATTCACTATTTGGGCAGCCATCACCCGGTTGGCTCAAAAGTCACCCGGTAACGCCGTTTTTCGCCGTTTTCGCTTATTTCAACTCCGAAACAATTTTCGGCAATTGTTCCAACACCCAAACCACATCCAATACATTTATATGATATTATTTTCTTCACTATATGAACAGTATTTCCAGATCTGATCCAGAAGTAAAAATAACAATTTTTCATGCTTAAAATCCAATTTTCCAATATTAATCTAATTAATTTTAACACCAACCAAAGTCACCACAAATGAACCACCCAAGAACAATTCTAGGCATTACAAGAGTGTTCATAACACTCTAGAATGGTAAATTATCATCAAATGATCAAATTGGACAATTATTATAAATATCATTCAATATCACTTCATACATGCACAAAACCTTCCAATTCATCCTCCAAAAAAAAAAAACAAATTCTAAGAAAAAAGAAACCGTAGAATCCATCTAGATCATCAAGAAACAAGAAACATGCTTTCTAAGCTTAGGGATACAAAGAATTACCTTCAATCCTCCTAATTCCTTAAGCTTTTTCCTTGATTTTCTTCATTTTCCTTCTTGAATCATCAAGTAGAATTTGAGAGGGTTTTGGAAGACTTATTTTCGGCCTTGGATGCTTGAATGAGAAAGAAAACAAAAATTTTCTAACTTAAACAAGCATTGCCGACTTAACAAGTGTAAAATGGTCATTTTCCAAATTTAATCCAATTAAATTAAAGTAAGCTTTATGTTAGCAAATCAAATTTGCACACATTAAGCTTAATTTAAAACATGCCACATGTATCAATAATAATTAAACATATTGCATAACATTTACGTAATATGGATCTTATTTAATTATTCAAATATTTAACATTTAAATATCTAAATAATTAATTAATATAATTATTATTATATATGTATTTTATTTACATTAAATAACAAATACATATATTAATGGTAGTGTCAAAGTCTCATTTGACAATTAATTAATATGTATCTAATCAAATTATGTATCAGATACAAATACACAATAATTACGACTGACCAAAATTACCCTTATGCATGTGTTTACGTTTAACCGTTTAAACGATTCGAATTAAACCATTTAATTCGGTGAAGTATTATGAATAATCTGTATTATTCATAACGCGTTGCCCAAGTACTCAAGGAGTACACTGCATACTCTCTAAGTTTAGGTTTATCCGTCACGAAATCCAATTTCGTGTCCATAATTCACCCACTCGTGAATTATGACAACCACGGATAATCTCGCTAAACTATGCAAGTCAAGGTCATTGCATACGTATAATCCATCCGTCACAGGCTATCCATATTATACCTGGGATATAGATAAGAACGTCAAATCCATTTGGTATAATATAGTCGACTTTCAAATTTACGATCTCTAAATAACACTCGGAACTGATTTCCGAAGTTATACCACGGCCATGGATTTACTAGATCGCAAACACATGTAGGATACCTATGCCATGTACACAGGACTGACGGATTCTATCTTGATATGCACTGGATATCATGAGCATCAGTCCACACCCAACAAATAGGCGGAGGTCTGATCTAAATAGATCAGTGACGTGACTGCCATCAAAGTGTGTAGGATAACTCATATTTCCACTGTGGTATCTCAAGTCGAATGACCACTATGTTTGCTCAACTCGAGAAGATTCCTATTGACGTTGGTGTACCATCTATTAGGAAATCTTCTGTGAGTCGTTCAGTGTTTATCAAATAAATACCTATATGTCTATACGAAGCTCCCGAGACTCATGGTTCATTGAGATAAACCATCAGACCAAGTCACGATATATGACATGTACTGGTCTCAGCGGATTTTACTACCTGTGTTAGTAAATCTTGACCAGGAACTTTATTTAAGGATATACAACTTATAGTGACGCTTCCCAATGTCAATTACAAACTACGTTGTAACTGTGTACTACATTGTAAATCCTAGGGTCTTTGTCTAATATACACGTATCACTAAATCAGATTTAGTTTCAATCTAATCATAATTGGATATCTAATCGCAATTAGATCGAATATGTGTATAAAAGACAAGAGGTGCTACCATTAAATAAGTAATATTATGGAAAATGGAATTTTTCGTATTTATAAATCAGATATATATACGATTCGGATTGGCACTCTAAGCACCAACCCTAACAATTTCTCCCACTTGCTCTTGTGCCAATCCACAGTATCATATACTCATGGCCCTCAAGAGCTCACCTAGCACTCAAGAGGTAGGCAACAACAAGTAAGTCTGCTATAACAAATTGAGTCTGTCCAACAAACCCAATTGTTTCCCTTAACCGTCATCATTCATATTTTGTAGAACCCAAGTTCTACATCAATATGACTCAGATGCGATATCAATATTGTTCTATAGCTACTAAGTTGTCTATGTATTTAAGGATCAAATCCAAATACTATGCAGACAACCGCAAACACAACATTAATATCAAAACTTATAATCTATGAGGTCACTATGCAACTTCATAAGTCAATACTTCATAAGTTACAACTAATTCTACTAATATAGTAGAATCAACAGTGACACTACCACTACATCTTTTCTGACTTAATATGACGTAGACCATCTAACGTCATAATTAGACTCAATACTAATCTGACCCTAATGGTTGCGGATTATATTCTTCATGAATAAGAAACTTGTTCTTAATATCTCAAGGATAATAAAGAACATGTTTCAAGATACATCGTATGGTCCACATCGTATCAAAATAACTTGTAACAATTACAATTAAATTGATATCTTCAATCGCACATAATATAATATTGATTATGCTATCATCATGATGCATCAAATTGACTAGAAATTCTAATCAATTTCTCTTTCGACTAAGGAATCATCCTTTACGAAAGATAAATACTATATACAAGAGACACACTAACTGTCATACAGATAATATTACTGTGTCCTTTATTAGATCATATCTAATGCACGACTAATGGGAGTATCTCACAAGTCTCTTAGTTTTATATTATATATAAAACTCTATATCAAATATATCAGAAACTACTCTCACTGCTTTCACGGAGAAAAGAAGACTTAGGTAATACCTTTACCTTACAAACATCTCATTATAACAGTAGAAAGAAATTTGTACGCTTCCACTGACCCTACTATCAAATATGTATTCTCTATGCTTTGTTAAAATTAGACAATCTAACTGTATCAAAATTAGAGAACACATATTTTCAGAAAGCTCATCTGAGCCTACAATAGGCTCTATAAGCAAATATATCAAACTGTGATCTTAGCATAATACAAACTATAGGGCCATTCTAGAATGAACTCTTCAAACAAAGAAACCACAATGGATTTCTCATTCGAAGAAAACATTCAGGAATGCCACTTTGCATTCTTTAGCTAGTACATAGTTTAATATCAACATTAACCAACAAATCTTTAATTGTTCAATTAGTGCGACTTGAGGCAAGTTTTCTCAGAATCTACAATAGATCACTGAGTAAAACTTTTCTCACTGTGATATTATAAAGGTCAAACCTTTATCAATCTTAGTTTGCTTTTGCTGTGTAAATAATTTGCACGTTTTATGAACGATTCACAACGAAAGCTTAATCAAGTTCAAAACTTGATTGTAGTAAGTTACGAACAAGTTTAGATCTATGGTTCAATGCTAACTACCGAAATCGATATCAAATATCGCTCCCACTATAAGTTATAGGATAATTTTCTTCGATAAGAAAACAACAGAATCAATAAGTATCAAATACTTCGCAAATGATTCTCACATCCTATTGGACTTATATGGAAGTTGACTAAGGGTATTTTCATCTAATTAATTATGTAGTTCCATTACAGTTTATCATTCTCACATTTGACTTCAATAAGTCAAGTCTTTTCTACAATTGTCAACATCCGATGTTACACACCAAGTAATAAAATAATTTTATTACATGGGATTATAGAAAAGATATTCTATCAAATAGAATATAATATTCTATTAAATAGAATAAATGATAAACTTTTACTTGTACCTCCGAGGCGCAAGTACTTTCAATTATATAACCATTATATAAAAGAAAGATTCAAATCTCAAACTTTTCAAGATTCGAATTTTCTACTTATACATATCATATACGTAATTGTAGAAACTAATGGAACAATAATTAAAAGGATGAATTAGTGTAACTGGAGCATAACCCAAAGAGTATTGAAACTAATTCGGTAACACTCAATATCAAACGAATCAAATCATATAAGATTTGATTTCTCCTACTGACCAATTCCATCACGATGGAATCGTAGAAGAATAATATTGAGTAAGAATCACATTCATTAAATAACTTTAGAACTAATTACCATAAATTCATATGATTGATTATATCAAACATCCTTGAAAAATTCGAAGACTCACGATGAATTTTAAAATATAGTTTTCAAGATTTCAAATAGAATATCTTTTAACCATTCAAAATATTCTATCCGCGTTTCATCAGCCACATATTGAAAGTTCTCGAACCATTCAAGACGTTCAATATATATTCTCTTAGAAATATGTAACTAAGTCATGACAATTCATTAACTAAGTTATGAAGTCAAAAAAACTATCAATGGTAATTTATAATTCATTAAACTACATACTTCCAAAGTATTAGTTTAATAAATCTGTGGTCCAAAGATGATCATTGGTTAAATGAGATTTAATCACATCCTGAATACAATATTCATTAAATGGATAAGGATATATGGTGTGATATTGTATCATACAATCCTTTATCATACGGAATAAGCATCTAATACTTATGTGATACAATCTCATAAAGCACAGTTCTAAGTTATTTAGTTAACCGAATATTTTTCTTAATTTTTATCTTCTTATCAATGACACTACTAGTCATATTAAAATATGTAACAATTATTTATAAAGAACAAGTAATTATCCAATAGTCACAAGTTCTGACATCAAATATCAAAACAATCATTAAACATTATTTTAAATAACTAGATGTGAGATCTGGTATCCAATACCTACAATTGTTGTATTGTGAGAATCGATATTCTATGTACACAACTATACACATCTCATTTCTTTAGCTTTATAATTTGCCTTCAATTATTCACAACAATTGCAAATGATTAATTAGCAAACACATGACTTCTAAAAGTCACTAAAGTCAAGAAACATCATTATAAGATAAACAAATACCTAATGGAGTTTTCTTAATGCCAGTCAAAAATCTCGAGACATAAACTAATTCGTGTCAATTCTTACTGCACAAGAAACTATTCTCTCTAGACAATTATATCCTAAAACAGATATCTATTTAGATTACTTATCGTGACTTAATAACTAAGTCACTAACCATCTTGATTTTCAAGAAAATTGGAACAACAGTTCCTGATGGTTTTAACTAATCTAACAATATCCACGTCAACTTACATTTTAGAACCTATTCTAGAAATACGTAGCCAAAAGAAAAGTCCAAAACATATTAGAATAATATGCATGCAGTGGATTAGAAGTAAATTTCTATCAACAATATAGAATAAAGGAAAACAAATGTAGCAATTTCCATAAAATTACGCACTAGAGTTATAAATTTTCAACGCATCATTGTCTCCCACTAATTTACGTAATACCGTAATCCCCAACGGAGAATGGGAATTCAATAATTAAATCGAATTCCATAGTGAGAGTAGGATCCCATGAATATATTTCGACTCACAGCTTTGGCACGATCTCGCCTACGTATATTCATTAGGTAGACAACTCATTATCAATCACTCACCAGTGACTCATCATTTTGGTCCTGATCGTGTGTCGTTATGATAACTTTGGCACGTTCATAAGGAGGCGTATCAAGGCTTCATTTGCCAATGACAAACTCAAGCTACCGATGTAGTCTTGGCAGCTTTGGCACGTTCAGGATTTCCACTTTCACTTGAATTTGTCTAGTATCAATTATACATCCGGCATGGATAAAATTCTATCAACTACACCCTCACTGCTTTGGCACTTTCTCGGATGCAGCAATAGAAAGATACCTATAAACCGTATTGACAAGACGGACCAAGAAACATGCATCCAATACACGTTAATTTACAGCCTTATTTAAGCGGGGATATTCCACAAGGAAGAATTATTCAGAACAATTTAGGTCAGAATTCATTTATTCGTTCGATTCTATTCACTTTAAAGTGAAGACGGGTTTGAAAAAATGGATTCGTTAAATAAATGGGTTGATTCGATTCGATTCGATTCGTTTATTAAACGAATCGAATACGAATTTAAGCTCATGGATTCGTTTATTCGTTTAGGATTCGTTTATTATTTTCTTTTACTAGTTATTATTATTTTTCAATTAAAAATCTAGAAATTATGACTAATTATCATAGAAAAATAATATTTTCGATATTTGATGAGGTATTTTTAATAAATATATTAATTACATATTTTATATGTATATATTTATGAAGAATTAATGTAAATCAACTATGATAAATTATGCTATTAAATAATATCATGACTAAATGAATATTCGTATTCGATTCGTTTAATAAACGAATCGAATACGAATCCATCACATTTCGATTCGATTCGTTTAAGATTCGATACAAATTCGATTCGTTGATTCGTTTTGCCACCCCTATATGTTCTACATCATATGCAGAATTCTAATCTAAATATACTTCTAAACAGTTCAATTCTACCTTAGAAAACATAATTTAACATAACCATTAAATTTCCGTTACGTTTCCCGTTAGCGTAGAACCGGAAAATCAAGAAATATCTAAATTACATGCATGTGCAAACATCAAAATTGGATTATATATCATATATCAAGCATGACAATGTAATAGATGAAGGATCAGACATGCTCTGATAAATTTTTTGATGGGGTTTTGGGCAAAGGACGCGGCGGAAGCGCGGTTCGGGCGAAATCGTAATTTTAAAACATTTTAAATTACTGAATAAATTATTCAATATCCAATATGAATAATTCATTCGAATTTCACCTAAAAATATTTATTCGATATCAAATAATGACATAAATGGTTAAGAAACATCGCGAAACTTTTACGAAAACGTTTTTCCGCAAAATGGCATCAAACATATTTTTGACCGAACCGACTACCCAATACACATGAGGGCTACCTGTTGGACAATTATGACCCATAACGTCACTATTTGGAAAAGACATTGTGGTTTTTGTACAAATTAACTATGTGACAATGAAATTGCATTTTATCATTTTGTAATTTGATTAACTAAATATATAAATGGTAAAAGTCCTTATGATTAGTTCCGGATTATTAGATATGAGACAATATCAATCCATAAAGGTTTAATCATTAAATATCCCTAGTCGTAGTATTATCGAGACTGGACATCGATAATGTGGAATAGACTAGTATTGCACTCATGCGTATTATGGAAGCGTAACAGTATAGTTCTCATATATTTAAGTATTGGATACTTATGCAAGTGTGATAGGAGGTTGTGTTTACCGATGGTATGGAAACAGCTTCGCTCTGGATAGACCCTGCGGAATCCCATTGGTAGTATGACTATGTGTCTATGGGAATCCGCATCAGGGTAAGTGTATTTGGTCTTAACCTGAGACTTGCATCGCTAATACTTGCGACAATCAATACGCTTTGGTTTTGGTCATCCAGAACTTTAACAGATTCTGTGTACGCCTCTTCTGGGTTTATTGAGAATCGTAGTGTATTGGGTGTGATGTCAAGACGGAACTATCACTTCAGTCATATAGAGATGATGATCACGCAGGGATACATAACTGTTACTCTAATTGGTTGCAACCATCAGGATAATATGACAAGGTCATGATTATCCGATTAAAAAGACTAGTTACTTGTGATCCGATATATGCTTTGTACGGGGCAAACACTATTCCAGCCCCATGCCATGCATGTGACATCCGATACTAGATCGGAATACGCAATGTCTCGTAAATCGGTAAAAACATAGTACTAGGTACGTACGTGTTCGGATAGTCCGACGACCGAATTTACTACCAACATATCCAGGGATCTCATGGGTCGCTTCCCGAAGATTCACCGATGACGTATGATTCGAACATAATTAATCTTGGATTAATTACGGAGAGATTTTATCTAGGATAAAATACTATTTGAAGAGAGAGAACGATTAATTTAGAATTAATCGATAAAATAATATATTTGATATATTAAATGAAATTAGATTTCATAACGGAATTAAAATTAGATTTTAATTCGGGCGAACGAATTAATTTAGAATTAATTCACGAGCGACATGAATAGTAATTTTGCTAGGCATAATTATTTAATTAAATTTGATTTAATTACGTCGCAACGAAAAATTCGTTAATTCGGAATTAACGAACCCGAGCCCGGGATGTGTTGCGGGCCCACTCGGATTTTGAATCAAGTTGGGCCCACATGTCACATCACAAATCACATCACCTAGTCATTTTAATCAGCTTTAAGTTGATGGAATTTGATGGGTGGTTATAAACTTGTAAAACACACAAGTGAAAAGGTGATTGACTTAATACCAACTTTGGTATATCATTATTTTATTTTGGAAATTAAAATACAAGTCAACAAAATCACTTTTCTCATCTCTCTCCTTATTCATGTTTTTCACAAACAAAATACTCTCCCTCTCTTTTGCTCTCATTGCCGAGAGTTGCAAGGAAGAACAAGGAAATTTTGTAGCAAAATTTCAAAAGCTAGCACTTGAAGAATCATATTAGGTGATAGGGAAACCATTATCTCAAGGATCAAAGCTTGGAGCATTGATTCAACATTCAAAGAAAGCTTGGAATCACCACTCAAGGAGCAAAATTTTTTGTTATCAACGCATCCACAATTCGTTCGTTGTAAGTATATTTCTGCTATATTTCTTCTTGTATTCATATGATTTCTTACTTAAATGATCTTGGGACACTTTTGAAACCCAACAATGGTATCATGGAGCCTATTTGAGCATGAAATTTGATTAGAGTTCTTAACATAAAATTTGGGAATTTTTGATTTGAGCATGTTTTAATCAAATTGTTTATTTGAGTATGCTTGTATGTTGATAACTTAGAGTTATGCATGATCAATTTTAAGAAAAATTAATTCGATTAATTTTCCCCAAATTCATTGTGTTGGTCGAATGCTATATGAAACCCCAGGTCATGGTATTTTTGTTTGTTGATCATTGGATGAGTTTAAAGACATAGATATATTGTTTCGTGATCAATCGGATTGAAATCAGAATCGGATATAAAATCCCTAAAAATGTCGTGACCATGTAAGCATGGAAATGAGATCATTTTGTAACAACAATGTTGGACATGTATTGGTTATGAATAAGCATGATTAATTGACTAGATTAGTATTTTGGAAATGTTAATTTAAATAGTTAATCATGGCTAAGCACTTTAATTAATTAAATCATGATATTTGGAATATTAAAATTTAATTAGTTGGGCTTAATTTAGAATTGGGCTTATAATGTTGTATTTGGGCCTAATGGGCTTGGTTGGGCCAAGTTGGTTTAGGACAATTGGATTGTATCCAAATTGGGCCTAAACCATTCCATTGAGTCCAAATAGGGTGATTCCTTAATTGGGCTTTGGTATTTGGGTTTGACCCATATTGACCAAAGTCCATGCCTTAAGAAATTAATTGAAAGCCCATTGGACTTTAATTAAATGACATTGGATGTTAATTGGGCTTTGAGACCCATTTAGATTAGATTTGGAATCTAAGTCGTAAAGGCGCATTTAAAAGTGTAATAATTTAATTTGGAATTAAATATATAATTAGTATTGAATACGAATTAAATTAGATTTAAATTGTAGTTCGATATAATTCAAGAATTCGTACTTTGAGTACTTATTCTTAAACGAGTTGGACTCGCGCAAATCAAATCGTTGTTTGAACATTGGATGATCACTTTATTCAAAGATTAATTAATTGGATTAGATTGATTGAATAACATGCTTTGTGTGAATACATGGATGTGTTGAATGAATAATGTATATCAAATGGATATTAGAAGGGAAAGGGCAATTTTGGAATTTAGTGTAAATTTAGAATTTATTAAATAGGACCTGCGTGTCTAGCCTTATCTCTCGATTCTTTGTAATTCTCTTCTCACCTAATTCCCCTCAATGTTAATGAGGTTTCTTTAATTATATTATGTAATTGGGTAGAAGTTAGAATAGTGCTAGCCGGGGAGAGGAAATGGAGTGATTTGTTCTAGGAACAATATGTGAGATATCCATCTGCATATCATTATTAATTTATTTTCGCGCCTTATTATGCTTTTAGAATTCATGTTTAAGGGTGTATGATGAGACCTAACAAAGATAATAAATTAGTTGCCAATTTACGCGAAAAACCCTCAATAAATATTAGCGTTTTCCTTCCATTGAGTGATTCATTCTCAAGATCCAAGATTGGCACTGGTTTGTTGGCCAAAGTCAAGACGTTTGTCCATCACAGATGTGTTTGAATCATAAAGGCTTTGTTCCATATCGTATGTCTTGTCCAATTTTTGATTTTTTGGCCAAAGTCAAGATCACTTATTGTCAATCCACATCGATTACGAAGCTTTCCAAAGTCAATGGGTTCGGCTTAACTGGAATCATTAAGCTTGTTGTGCCAAAGCCAAGGCTTAGTTGATTCAGAGGAGAAGGTTAGGAAAATATATTGGATATATTGGCATATATATATTGTATTTATGTTTCGGACTTAAAGGTCCACCTACCGGATCTAGGAATTGGATGAGATCCAATTGATCTTAGAGATCTACCTAGTTAAATATCATACAACTTGTTGGCCAAAGTCAAGGTTGTGTGTTATTTAACGGGATCCTAGCCCACTAGGAAACTAGGTTTCCCGAGTACTCAAAAGAGGGTTAGAGGCTCGCTGAAAAATTGTGGGAGGCTAGTATTGAATTTGCAATTTCGTTCAAATACTTAGCTTTACGCGCTTTCAAATTATTTCGTAAATTATATTTATTAGTTGGACTAATATTTTATTATTTTTCTTGTAATAGTTAGAGTGTACCCTACATCATTAATTGAATAGTTGGACTATTGCGATTAAGATGGCATGAATGTTAAGCATTAGGGATATTATCATGGGCGATAATGTATTTAATGGCACAAACTTTCAAGACTGGGATATGAATCTCAGGATTGTCCTGGGATCCGAGAAGTTACTCTATACTATAGAGAGACCTCTTGGGCCTAAGCCCCAACCTGATCAGTTGCTTGAGCTAGAGCTTTGGAAGACTCATAGCGATGACAACTCGACTGCTCAATCGGTAATGCTTGCTGTTATGAATCCGCAATTCCGTCGTCAGAATAAGGGATTGGATCCCAATGAGATGATGGAGAAGTTGCATGATCTTCACCGATCTAATCTTAGATCACAAATATATGAGTTACCGAAGAAGCTCTTCCGCGCTCGCATGTCAGAGGGTACGTCTGTTGAGCACCATGTGTCACAGATGATTGCTGACATTGAGTAGCTGGGACAGATGGGCATTGTCTTTGAGGCTGAGACTTCAGTAGATTTGATCTTACAATCTCTCCCCGACACTTGGAGTGGGTTCATCATGAACTACAATATGATGAACCAATAACAAACTCTTGGAGAGTTGATGTCCACACTACGCGAAGCAGAAAAAAGAGCTCCTAAAGGGCAAGAAGCGCGAGGCGCACATCGCTTCAACATCTTAGACTCCGAGGCCTTGGCCCAAGGCGACTGGAGGTGTAAAGAAGAAGAAGAAGAAGAAAGGCAAGGCCAAATCGTCAAAACCTTCTGGGAAGGGTAAGAACAAATCCCAAGATATATGTCTGCAGTGCGGGAAGCAGGGTCACTGGAAGCGTGACTGCCGCGAGTACAAGGCACACATGAAGGAAATCAAAGAGGGCAAGACACCAACTTCAGGTATGTTTGTTATAGAAATAAACATGTCTACTACTAGTTTTAAAAATTGTATTTTTTTATTCTGGTTGTGGTACTCATATATGTACTAATGCGCAGGATCTGCAGATTAGCAGGAGACTGGCCTCAGAAGAGATTGACCTCCGCGTTGGATATAGGACACAAGTCGCCGTTTTGGCTATTGGCACTTTTGTTTTGGAACTGTCCTAGGGGCATGTACTTAAACTTATAGACTGTTATTATTGTTGGACAATTATGACCCATAGCGTCACTATTTGTACAGATCATGGTGTTGTTGTACAAATTAACTATGTGACAAATGAGATTGCACTCTTATCATTTGTGATTAGATCACCTAGATATATAATGATAGGAGGTCGGTATGATTTGTTCCTGGACGGAGAATGATATGAGACACTATCAGTCCACGAAGGATAAATCATTAAATATCCCTAGTCAGAGTATTATCGAGATTGGACATCGATAAATACGTAAAAGACTAGTATTACACTTGTGCACGTTGTGAGGGCACAACGACATAGTTCTCATATATTTGGGTATAAGATACTCATGCAAGTGTAATAGGAGGTTGTGTTTTACCGATGGTACGGGAAACAGCTTCGCTCTGGATAGACCCCCTCGGAATTCCATTGGTAGTATGATTATGTGTCTATGGACGTCCGAAATCAGGGTAGGTATATTTGGTCTTAACCTGAGACTTGCACCGCTAATACTTGCGACAATCAATATACTTTGGTTGCGGTCGTCCAGGGCTTTAACAGGTTCTGTGTACGCCTATGCTGAGTATATTGAGAATCATAGTGTGTTGGGTGTGATATCAAGACGGAAGTGTCACTCGAGTCATATGGAGATGATGGTCACGTAGGATACGGTACTAGTACTCTTAAGTAATGCAGTCATCGGGATAAAATGACAAGGTCATGTTTATCCGATTATAGAGACTAGTTACCAGACATCCGACATGTGCTTCGTACGGAGCAGACATAATTCCAGCCCCAGGCCTAGCACGTGATCATCCGATACTGGACAGAAATACGCAATACTACATATATTACGACTGATATAGATCCTTTATTCATGTAAGGATATTTCTGGAGAATTGGGGTAGGCATGGTGCTTTGCTAGATGCCAACCTTGTCTTGTAAATCGATAAAACGTAGTACTAGGTACTTACATGTTCGGATAGTCCGACGACCGAATTTACTGCCAACATATCCGGGGATCTCATGGGTCGCTTCCCAAAGATTCACCGAAGACGTATGACTCGCACTCTAAATTAATCTGGGATTAATTAGCAGAGAGAGAAAATTAATCTCGGATTAATTTCAGAGAAATTTTATCTGGGATAAAATATCATAAAAGAGAGATAACGATTAATTTGGAATTAATCGATAAATTAATATATTCGATATATTAAACGAAATTGGATTTCAACACGGAATTGAAATTAGATTTTAATTCGGGCGAATGAATTAATTTAGAATTAATTCGTTAGCGATGTGAATAGTGATTTCGCTAGCCGTAATCATTTAATTACGACGCAACGAAAAATTTGTTAATTTGGATTTAGCAAACTCGAGCCCGAGATTATTTGCGAGCGCATTCGCATTTCGAATTCGAGTGCGGCACGCAAGTCAAATCAAGCGTCAAATCATTAGTCGCATCAAACGTCAAATCACTTGTCACTTTTAGTGATGTGACTTGACAACTTGTGATTGATGTGATTGAGTGATGGGAGTGGTTGGAGCCTTTATTGGCTTTGACTTTTGGAGGGAAAAATTGTGTATATGATTTATGGAAAATCATTTACCATTTTAATGTAACAATTACCTCTCTCTCTCTTTGATTTCTTCTCTCTCTCTCTCGGTAGCTAACTGCCATTTTCTTCTTCTGGTTTTGCTCAAAACCGAGCAGTGAAGGGAAGCAAGAGTTGGATTTTGTTGCAAAATCACAAGTGCTAGCACACTTACGAGACATGCGAATGTGATAGGGAAGTCCACCCATGATTCGGGAATCAAATGACGAAGCTTGGAGCTTGGATTCTTGTTGATTGAAGGCCGAAAACAGTGAGGAAATCTGCTCATTGCTGAATGCAGTCCATGGCAGAAAATAGAGTTTCGTTACTTGCCGCGTCGCTCAACCGATCGATGTGAGTATTCCGCAACTTCGTTGATTCGTATTCGCACAGATTTCATGCTTTTTTATGATCTTGGGACCTTAATAGAAACCAACAATGGCATCTAGAGCAAGGTTTGAGCATGAAAAAGTTTAGGGCTTAAAATTTGGGTAAAATGTTTTCAAGCATGATTTGATTGAATTGGATGAATGAGTATGCTTAAAACATGTTGAAATGAAGTTTGGTTGGATCAATTTCATGAAATTGGATTGGATCAATCTTTTCCCCAAATTTTGTGTTGGCCGAGACATATATGTAGCATGTTTGGGTTTGATTTTTGATTAAATTGTGTTGGACATGATTTAATGTAAATGAGCATGATTAGTTGTGTTTATTGATGTTTTAGAAATATTAATTTGGGTAATTAATCATGTTATACACTTTGGTAGTTAAATTGGGAATTTGGAATTTTATGATTTAATTATTTTGGGCTTATTTTTTGAAATTGGGCTTAAGTGTTGTAATTGGGCTTGTTGGGCTTTGTTGTACAAAGTTGGGTTTAGGCAAAATTGGTTGGATCCAATTGGGCCCAAAACCGCATCCATAAAGCCCAAATGCGACTTAGTGAACCTTTAAAGTTTAATTGGGCCTAATGGGCCAATATTGAGATCTAGGCTTATGGGGTAATTCCCGGATTGGATTTTGGTTATTCGGTTTGACCCGAGTTGACCAAAGGTCCACGCCTCAAGAAATTAATTAAAAGCCCATTGGACTTTAATTGAATTGACGTTGGACGTTAATCGGGCTTTGGGACCTGTTGCGATTAAATTTGGAATTTAAGTCGTAAAGGTTCGTTAATAAAGTGTAGTATTTAATTTTGAATTAAATAGCGAATTAGAATTAAATACAAATTGAATTGGATTTAATTGTGTAGTTTAATTTAATTCGAGAATTTATACTTTGAGTACTTATTCACAAAACGAGTTTGACTCGAGCAAAATCAAATCATTGTTTGAACATTGGATGGTCACTAATTATCAGATTAATTAATGTGATTAGATTGATTGATAACATGCTTGTTGAATACATGGTTGTGATGCATGAATAATGTATATCAGATGGATATTAGATGGGTGGGATAATTTTAGAAATTGTTGTAATAAATTTGATTTATTAAATTGGACCTGCGTGTCCAGCCTTATACCTCCATATTCTTTGTATTCTCTTCTCACATATTCCCCTCATTGTAAATGAGGTTTCTTTAGAAGTGCAGTGTAACGGGTATTAGTAAGACATATGCTAGCGGGAGAGAGAAATTGAGAGATTTGATCTAGGATCATTGTGTAAAGTATCCATCCGCATATCATTATTATTTATTTATACACGCTTTATTATGTGTTTAGAATGCATGTTTAAGGGTGTATGATGATGAGACCTTAACAAAGATAATAAATTGGTTGCCAATTTACACTCGAAAAACCCTCGCAAAATATTAAGCGTTTTTCCTTCCATTGAGTGATTCTCACTCAAGATCCGAGACTGGCATTGGCTTGTTGGCCAAAGTCAAGGCCTTTGTCTGTCGAGGATGTGCTTGAATCACAGAGGCTTTGTTCCATATTGGTGTCATGTCCAAGTTGTGGTTTGTTGGCCAAAGGCAAAACCACTTCTTATCCATCGACATTGATTACGAAGCTTTCCATGGTCAATGGGTCGCACTTAACTGGAATCACTAAGTTTGTTGTGCCAAAGCCATGGCTTAGTTGATTCAGAGGAAAAATGTTAGGTAATACATTGGATGTATTGGCATATATAAGATATATGTTTCAGACTTGGATGTCCCCCTACCGGATCTAGGAATTGGATTGGATCCAATCGATCTTAGAAATCTACCTAGTTAATTATCATACAATTTGTTGGCCAAAGTCAAGATTGTGTGATATTTAACGGGATCCTATCCACTAGGAAACACGGTTTCCCGAGTACTCAACAGAGGGTTAGAGGCTCGCCGAAAAATAGTGGGAGGCAAGAATTGAATTTGCAATACTCGTTTAATTACTTGCCATACGTGCTCAAAACAAATATCATTCGTCATATAAATTAAATGTTAGTTGGACTATATTTAAATTTTTGTTTTAATAAATAGTTGGACTATATTCAAACTCTTCATTTATAGTTAATTTTATAATTGGATTATAGTAATCAATATAATTGATTTTAATCTATTAAATTATAGTTGATTAAATAGTTGGACTATTGTAATCATTATAATAAATAGTACCTTAATCGTTGATTAAATAGTTGGACTATTAAAATCAAGATAAAATTGAAAGATTGACATTTAAAACATAATCTAGGGAAAATGTATTTAAATGGTTTAATTTTCAATTGGGAATAAAGTTTCAGGATGGTCCTGGAAATACTAAGTTACTTTATTTGATAAAATAACATATTAGGCCTAAGCCCGGAGTTAAGCAAATAGTAGAGCATAATCTTTGGAAGATTTATGTAATGATAACTTAAGTGCTTAATCCATTAAGCTTGTCGCAGTAGACTCCTTAATTTCTGAATCAAAACTAAGGATTAGATCCTTAAAGTATGATAAAGAAATTGAAGGATCTTCATAAATCTATCTTTAGATTTTAGAAATACTAAATTGCAATAAATAACTCTTGGAGAGTTAATGACTATTCTGAAGGAGACAAATTCAAAGTTTGCAATTAGGCAAGTAGCGCAAGGCGCACCATACTACGATATTCTAGAAGGCCAAGGCTTGGCCAAAGGCTTCTGGAGTGTTGAAAAATGCAAAGGCAAAATCATTATAATCTTCTAGGAAGATAAATGACATATCCCAAAATGTCTGCTTAAATTGTGGCAAACGGGTTCGCGGAAGCGTGGCTGCCGTTTGGACAAAGCAGACATGAAGGAATTGAAAACGGGCAAGGCTCTGACTTCAAATATGATTGTCATAAATATGTTCATTACTAGTATTGAAATTAGATTTTAAATACTTAGTGTGGTACATAAATAGAGTGATGTTCAGAATCTGTTTTGAACAGAATACTGACTTCAATGGAGATTTATCTGCGAATTGGAAACGGGACGAAAGTCGCTGTTTTAACCGTAGATACCTAAGTTTAGGAACTACCCTTCTGGTACGTACTTAAATTAGGAAACTGTTATAATGTAAGTAGTTTGACTAGATACATTATCTCCATATCAGTGTTTAACCCGCTGTGGGTGAACCTTTATATTCTAGAACACTAAAGTGTTTTATTATATAAAGAAGATCTTGAGATAAACACATTAAATGTGAATGACAGAATTTATATTTTGAATATAAATAAAATCTCAAACATATAACATGACAAACAAATAGCTCGAACTGATTTGATCAGAAGAAACTAATTTGTGGCATTGTTGTCTAGGACACAATTAAACAAGAATCGTATATCCACACTTTTGAAGAGTGGGTACTCGGACTAATTTTATTACATTCAAATAAAGTCTACGAATCTAGTTTATTGTGTAAAGTGCCTAAAACACATTTACTTGGTAAAAGTGTAAAAGCCACATATCTGTTAGCCATAGTTCATAGTGAAGCAAGTGGGCCCATATCTAGCTAGGCTAGAGGTGGATATGAATATTTCGTGACCTTTACGGATGTGGCATCGCGTTATGGTTATGTGTTTCTATTGAAACACAAATCGGAAACTTTTAAAGTTTCGACACGAAATAGACAAACAGATCGGCTAAAGTATTAAACCGTTACGGTAAGACCGTAATGGAAAATACTTAAGCAATAAGTTTCTCATATATTTGAAAGAGTATAGTATTCTTTCAAAGAGGACTCCTCCGGAACACGTCAGTTTGACGGTGTGTCCGAACGGATAAACCGAATTTTGTTGGACATGATAAGGTTAATCATGAGTCGCTCTGAGCTACCATTTCCTTTAACGGATAAGCTTTACAGTGCAGAACTTATTTAGAAAAAGGTTCCATTAAAATATGTTAGAAATATTTCATATTAGATATGAACGGGAAAGAAATCGGGTTTCACATTCCTGATAATTTGGGTTTGCTAGGCATATGTTTGGATGATACCAAACTAGAACCCAAATTGGATGAGTGCCAATTGTAGGTTATCCTAGGGATACCATAAGTATAGTACTTATACATCTCACCAGAGAACAATTAGATTGTTGCTCACCATGCGGTTTTCCTAAGAGGAATACCGATATGCAGTGGTAAGTGGGAGGATAGTAAAACTCGATGAAAAATAGGAGTAATACTATTCCAGGCACCGATCCTTAATGGAACACAAAATAGTTCATCAAGGATGAAACTATTCAAATAATCTTCGAATACACAAGAACCACGTATGTCGGATTGAGTCAGAAAACAACCTAGGGTATGGGTTTCTGATCTCACCTCGTAAAGATGTTAATCTATTGAGGTATACCAACTGATTACGTATGAGGAAGTGATACAAGGTATCGACTCCATATTATGATAAAGTGTCATAAATCCGAAATGGATTCCATGTATATCAACTATGTTTTGATACTAGTTGATGTACCGCAAGGCATTGTGCCTATTGGTACTTTATAAGTCTTCAAGGAAGACATACATGGAAGGCAACATACCAACGTATAAAGCTAGGCTTTTAGCGGAAATGTATCGTTATCAACATTGTGTTGATTACGATTCAAACTTTTACCTGTTGCCACGGTAAATCCATTTGGACAATGCTTGCTATGTTGGTTTTTATTAAGGTTCCAAGATCAAACAAGCAATGAAAATCGTGCATGAATACACCAAAGAAGATAGCGGAATACTTACATTGGTTGGTTGAGTTGATTTGAAGACCATTGAAGCCAAAAAACGCACTACCATGGACACCCACTGCATGCAGTCCACTGTCTTCTGTCTTCAGTATTTGAGCTGCGAAAATGAGTTCCTAGATTCGTCGGATGGATCCCGGCTCATGGGTGAACCTCCCTACCACCTTCGCAAGACTTGTAAGTGTGCTAGCACTTGAATTTTCACCATGAAAACCCACTCTAGCTTCCCTAAAACTCACGCCTGAACTGGTTCAAAACCAGTGAGCAAAGCTTCTGTTTTGCGTGAGGGAAGAGAGAATTTTGAGAGAGATTAAAAAGTTAACTTCTCTTTTTATTTTTGTTTCTAAAAAACCGTAAGTGAGAAAAAGAGAAGCAAATGATGTATATCATTAACCAAAAATGAATTTTTAGATAAAAACTCTTCAATAACCGTGAAAAGCATTTCCCTCCAAAAATTCATCATCATCACACATTGAAAATGGAGACAATGTATCATCCCATAAAGGTGACTAGATACATCCATCATCTATTCGTGTCAAGTGATGAGATATTGCGATGTGATTTGCGGATACCACTCGTTTTAAAATACGAATGTGTCCGCAAACACTTTCGGGCTCGGTTTCGCTAATTCCGAATTAACGCATTTCCGTCGCGATGAGAATTAATTAATTTCGCCTAGCGAAATTACTATTCAGATCGCTAACGAATTAATTCTAAATTAATTCGTTCGCCCGAATTAAAATCTAATTTTAATTCCGCGTCGAAATCTAATTTCGTTTAATATATCGAATATATTAATTTACCGATTAATTCCAAATTAATCGTTATCTCTCTTTAGACGATATTTTATCCTAGATAAAATATCTCCGTAATTAATCCTAGATTAATTTTCTCTCTCTTCTATATAATCCCAGATTATTCAAGAGTGCGAGTTGTGCGTCATCGGTGGATTATCGGGAAGCGACCCATGAGATCTTCGGATACGTTGGCAGTAAATACGGTCGTCGGAGTATCCGAATCACGTACGTACCAAGTACTACGTTCTACCGATTTACGAGACAAGGTCGACTCCTAGAAAAGCACCCAGTCTACCCAATTCTCCGGACATATCCATTTAAGAATATCAAAGATCTGTATCAAGCGTAGTATACTAATGTATTGTATTGCGTATATCGATCCAGTATCGGACGATCACATGTTAGGCCTGGGGCTGGAAATGTGTCTGCCCCGTACGAAACATATATCGGACATCAAGCAACTAGTCTCTGTGAATCGGGCAATCCTGACCTAGTCATATTGTCCCGACGGTTGCAACCTTTTATAGAGCACTAGTTCTGTATCCTGCGCGATCATCAACTCCATATGTCTGAAGTGACACTTCCATCTTGACATCACACCCAGTACACTACGATTCCTGATAAACCCAGAAGAGGTGAACACAGAACCAGTTTAGGTCCCCCAACCACCAAAACCAAAGTTTACCGATTGTCGCAAGTACTAGCGATGCAAGTCTCAGGTTAAGATCATATACACCTACCCTGATGCGGCCTCCCATAGACACGCAGACATACTACCAATGGGATTCCGCGGGGTCTATCCAGAGCGAAGCTGTTTTCCGTACCATCGGTGAAACACGACCTCCTATCGCACTTGCATAAGTATCCAATACTTATATATATGAGAACTATGTCGTTGTGCCCTCACAACGCACACAAGTGCAATACTAGCCTATTCCGCATTATCGATGTCCAGTCTCGATAATACTACGGCTAGGGATATTTAATGATTAATCCTTCGTGGACTGATACTGTCTCATATCATCTCAATCCAGGAACTAATCATAAGGACCTCTCTTCATTTATATATCTATGGTGATCTAATCACAAATGATGAGAGTGCAATTTCCTTATTACATAGTTAATTTGCTACAACAACACAATGATCTGTGCAAATAGTGACGCTATGGGTCATATTATCCAACAATCTCCCACTTGGCACATAGCCAGTCACTCGAGTGTCTAACACCCGAACTATGTATGGTTTGCTCAAATTGCTGAGAGAAGGTTTTCGTCAGCGGATTTGTTTGATTATCGTCTGACGCGATTTATACGATCATCATATCGCCACGATGTATGATCCGAACGAATCAGATGATATGGAAGTATATATCTGGATCGTCGATGAGACCTTTAATTCCTTAGCCTGTGCTGACGCCTAGCTCAGCTGCTAAAAGAACTATATCTAATCTAGTTAGATATATTTTCGATCCAAATGGCTTCTTTTGCTGCCTCAGCTGCAGCAATAATCCGCATTTGTTGTTTATTTGGCAACAGTTATCTTGCTCGGAACATTTCCAGCTCACTGTCCCGTTATTCAAACTTTATAGTACCGTAGTATTTAATTGTTTGGAAACTTGCAGCGGTGATCCCAGTCACTTCAAGTTCTCATTCTCCATAGTTTAAGACAACATCTTTAGTTCTCTCAGATACTAAGAGATGTTCTTAACTTCAATCTAGTGACTATCACTTGGATTGACCTGATTGTGACTCCATATGCTCGAAGCGTATGAGACACCAATACAAGTACATTTTAAATGTACAATTTCTCAGAGAGTGTTAACAACTCCAAATCTATCCCAGTAGATCTTTATTCCTTGAATAAAGGTTGTTACTCCCCAGAATTCTATGGAGAATTTCTATGAAAGAATATCTATGAAAGCCAAGCTTTCACCAATTGCTTTATGGGAATTTAACTGTCAGTGCGCTCCCACTAACCTCCTTATATACACAAGAATTATTTTGTTTTGAGTCAAATCATAAACCATTATGATTATTTCAAAACGACAGTTCCAAGAACTTTATGCTTGCTTCAATCCAAACATGGATTGAATAATCCGCAAACCTTGTTTGTCGGTTATACAAAATCGTCAGAATGTTATAAACATTCTCCAAAAGGTTTCCTTTTCAGGAAAGCGATTTTGATTTGTAACTGACATATTTCATAAATGAAATATACAGTTATCAACAAGCATCTTCAAAATGGATTTACCATGGCAACAAGCAAAAGGTTGAACCGTTATTAACACGATGTTGATAACGATACCTTTCGTCAAAAGCCTAGCTTTGTACGTAGGTATGTTGCCATCCATGTATGTCTTCCTTGAAGACATTTAATGTACCAATAGGCACAATGCCTTGTGGTACAACAACTAGTATCCGAAATAGCTGTTATACATGGAATCCATTTCGGACTCATGGCACTTTGCCATAATAGGGAGTCGATACATCGTATCACTTCCTCAAAACGTAGTCGGATGGTACACCTCCATAAGATTGACATCTTTATGAGGTTAGATCAGAAACCCATACCCTAGGTTGTTTTCTGACTTTATCCGATCTACGAAGTTCTTGTGTATTTGAAGATTAATGGTACAGATTCATTATTGATGAACTGTTTGTGTTCCATTAAGGACTTCGTGCCTTGAACAGTATTACACCGATTTTCATCGAGTATCACTATCCTCCCACTGACCACTGCATATCGGTATTCCTCTCAGGAAAAACCGCATGGTGAGCAACAATCACATTGTTCTCATGTGAGATTTACAAGTACTATACTTAAGGTTTCCATTAGGATAACCTATATTGGCACTTATCCAATTTGGGTCTTTTAGTTTGGTATCATCCAAACGTTATGCCTGGCATACCCAAATTATCAGGAATGAGAAACCCTGTTTCTTTCCTGTTCATATCCTATATGATATCTGTCAAACAGATCTTCATGGAACCTTATTCTAAATAAGTTTTGCACTGTTAATACATATCCTATTGAAGGAAATAGTAGCTCAGAGCGACTCGTGATAAACCTAATCATGTCCAACAAAATTCGGTTTTAGTTCGGACACACCGTCTAACAGACGTGTCTCGAGAGGAGTCCTTATATGAAAGAATACCATACTCTTTCATGTAAATATGAAACTTACTGCTTAAGTATTTTTAATTACGGTCTTACCGTGGCAGCATATACTATAGCCGATCTGTTTGTTCTATTTCGTGTCGAAACTCTAAAGTTTCCGATTTGTGTTCTTTAAAAGAAACACATAACCATAACGTGATGCTACATCCGTTAAGGTCACGAAACATTCATGTTCACATCTAGCCCAGCTAGATATGGGCCCACATACTTCACCATGAATAGGGCTGACAGATCGGTGGCACTTTTACTATTACAAAGTAAATAGTATTTTAGGTACTTTACCTAACAAACTAGATTCGCAGACCTTATTTGAATAGTCAAATCAGTCCTAGTACCCACTCTTCAAAAGTGTGGATATACGAGTCTTCTTTAATTGTGTCCTAGACAACAATGCCACAAATAAGTCTCTATTGATCAAATCAATTTGAGCTATTTATTTGTCATTTTATATGTTTGAGATTTTTATTTATATTCAAAATATAAATTCTGTTATATACATCTAATGTGTTTATCTCAGTATCATCTTTATATAATAAAACACTTAGTGTTCTATAATATAAAGGTTTTATCCGCAACGGATTAAAAACTGATATAGAGATAATGTCTCTAGTCAAACTAGTTACATTATAACAGTTCCTAATTTAAGTACATACCCAAAGGGTAGTTCCTAAACTTAGGTATCCACGGTCGAAACAGCGACTTTCGTCCAGTTTCCGATTCGCAGAGAAATCTCGGTTTGAAGTCAGTATCCTGCTCATAGCGGATTTTGAACATCAATTCATATATTTTATGTACCACACTTAGTATTTAAAATCCAATTTCAATACTAGTAGTGATCATAACTCTGACAAATATTTTTAAAGTTAGAGCCTCGCCCTTTCTTTAATTCCTCCGTGTCTTCCATATCCAAATGGTATTCACTTCGGGATATGTCAATTATCCTTTTCAATATTTCACAAACCTTTGGCCAAGCCTTGGGTTTCGGAATATCGAAACGATGTGCACCTTGTGCTAGATGCCCAATTGCAAACTTTGATACTTTTAAATCTAATGATAGATTTATTATAAGTATATTAATTAAGCATTAAAGTCATCATCACATAAATCTTCCAAAGATTTTATGCTCTACTATTTGCTTAATTATGGGCTTAGTCATAATAAGTTATTTTATCAAATAAATTAACCTATTATTAATTCCCAATTGAAAATTAAATCATTTAAAACATTAATCCCAAGGATTATATATTTTAAATATTCAACCTTTCAATTCTTTCTTGATTTTAATAGTCCAACTATTTAATCAATTTTAATAAGGTACTATTTATTATAATGATTACAATAATCCAATCAACTATAATTTAATATTGATTACTATAATCCAATATAAAATCAACTATCATTTTAATTCAATTATATTGATTACTATAATCCAATTATAAAATCAACTATATATTGAATAAGTTTGTATATAGTCCAACTATATATATATTTTTAAAACAAATAAAATATTAGTCCAACTAATACTTTTGATTAATACGACGAGTAAAATATAAATGAGCGTGTTTAGCGAGTAATTGAACGATTGTTGCAAATTCAATACTTACCTCCCACTATTTTTCGTCGAGCCTCTAACCCTCTGTCGAGTACTCGGGAAACCGTGTTTCCTAGTGGGCTAGGATCCTATTAAATAACATACAACCTTGACTTTGGCCAACAAGCTGTATGCTATTTAACTAGGTAGATCTCACAGATCAATTGGATCCAATCCAATTCCTAGATCCGGTTAGGTGGACATCCAAGTCCTAAACATATTATTTACGCCAATGTATCTAATACATTTTCCTGACCATATCCTCCGAATCATCTAGGCCTTGGCTTTGGCACAACAAACCTAATGACTCCAGATAAGCGGGACCCATTGACAAGGAAAGTTTCGTAATCAATGTCGTTCGAGAAGAAGTGATCTTGACTTTGGCCCACAAATCACAACTTGGACAAGACACCGATGTGGAACAAAACCCTCATGATTCAAATACATCCAATTGACAAGGTCTTGACTTTGGCCAACAAACCAATGCCAATTGGATCTTGAACAAGAATCATTCAATGGAAGGATAATCGCTTAATATAGAACGAGGGTTTTTCGCGTGCAAATTGGCTACCAATTTAATTATCTTTGTTAAGTCTCATCATCATACACCCTTAAACATGCATTCTAAATACATAATAAAGCGAGTATGAAATAAAATAATAATGATATGCGGATGGATACTTTACACATTGATCCTAGATCAAATCTCTCCCTTTCTCACTCAAGCTAGACTGTACTACTTCTACCCGTTACACTACACTTCTAAAGAAACCTCATATACATAGAGGGGAATAGGTGAGAAGAGAATACAAAGAGAATAGAGGTGATAAGGCTGGACACGCAGGTCCAATTTAATAAATCGAATTTATTACAACAATTTCTAAAATTGCCCACCCGACTAATATCCATCCGATATACATTATTCATTCAACACAACCACGTATTCACACACATAAGCATGCTATCAATCAATCAATCAAATTAATTAATCTGATAATTAAGTGATCATCCAATGTTCAAACAACGATTCGATTTTGTTCGAGTCAAACTCGTTTTTGCGAATAAGTACTTAAAGTACGAATTCATGAATTAAATTAACTACACATCATTAAATCTAATTTAACATGTATTCAATTACTAATTCAATATTCAATTCTAAATTAAATATTACACTTTTATTTAATAAACCTTTTATGATTTAAATTCCAAATTTAATCGTAACGCGTCTCAAAGACCGATTAACGTCCAACGTCAATTCAATTAAAGTCCAATGGGCTTTTAATTGATTTCTTAAGGCGTGGACTTTTGGTCAACTCGGGTCAAACCGATAACCAAAGTCCAATCCGGGATTTACCCCATAAGCCCATAAATCAATCTTGGCCCATTAGGCCCAATTGAACTTTAAAGGTTCATTAGTCGCATTTGGGCTTTATGGTTAAGGTTTTGGGCCCAATTGGATCCAATCCACTTGGCCTAAACCAAACTTGATTAAATCAAGCCCAATAGGCCCAAATACAACATTAAAGTCCAATTTCCAAAATTAGGCCCAATTAATTAAATATGACAAAATCCAATTTCATATTCAATTAAACTAAAGTGTATTACATGATTAATCAACTAAATCAATATTTCTAAAACACCATATTAGTCCAATTAATCATGCTTAATTCATTATTACATGTCCAACATACAAATTGAAAAATCAAACCCATTTACATGCTACTAAGCTCTCGGCCAAGGAGGGATTTTGTGTCCGATTCGGTTTCAATCCAATCGAACCTACAATCGACATTAAATCACCATCCAATTTGATTACATACACATCCAATGTCATAAAATCAAAAAATACCAAGACAATAAAGGGCATACACATTCGGCCAACACAAGCAATTTGGGGATTTATGTTCAATTCAAAATTCAATCTTATTGACTTCAAATTAACATCATCCAACATCATTACAACCCATCCAATGAATCAAAATGAAAATTCCAAATTTCCAAACATGCTTCAACTTTCGGCCAAGGTTAGATTTTGGGGTTTTTTGTCCAATTCAAAGTACTATCCAATTGACCTTAAATTAACATCAAACACTATGATTCCAATTCATCAAATTAATCAAAATCAAAAATTTCCAAGAACCCAAAATCATCACACATTCGGCCAACACTTCCAATTTGGCAAAATTGATCCAATCACATTGTTGAAATTGATCAAATCAATCTTCAATTAAAGATCATTTAAACATGCTCAATTAATCAATTTAACCAAATCATGCTCAAAATCAAAATACCCAATATTAGTCTCATATTCGGCCAAGATGAAAAAATTTGGGGAAAATAATTCCAAATCATTTTTCAACAAATTGGTCCAACCAAAATGAAATTAAACATGTTATAAGCATACTTAAACAACCAATTTACTCAAATCATGCTCAACAAACATTTACCCAAATTTTAAGCCCTAAAATTTCATGCTTGAACCTATAGCTCTTGATGCCATTGTTGGTTTTTATTAAGGTCCCAAGATCAAACAAGCAATGAAAATCGTGCATGAATACACCAAAGAAGATAGCGGAATACTTACATTGGTTGGTTGAGTTGATTTGAAGACCATTGAAGCCAAAAAACGCACTGCCATGGACACCCACTGCATGCAGTCCACTGTCTTCTGTCTTCAGTATTTGAGCTGCGAAAATGAGTTCCTAGATTCGTCGGATGGATCCCGGCTCATGGGTGAACCTCCCTACCACCTTCGCAAGACTTGTAAGTGTGCTAGCACTTGAATTTTCACCATGAAAACCCACTCTAGCTTCCCTAAAACTCACGCCTGAACTGGTTCAAAACCAGTGAGCAAAGCTTCTGTTTTGCGTGAGAGAAGAGAGAATTTTGAGAGAGATAAAAAGTTAACTTCTCTTTTTATTTTTGTTTCTAAAAAACGTAAGTGAGAAAAGAGAGAAGCAAATGATGTATATCATTAACCAAAAATGAATTTTTAGATAAAAACTCTTCAATAACCGTGAAAAGCATTTCCTCCAAAAATTCATCATCATCACACATTGAAAATGGAGACAATGTATCATCCCATAAAGGTGACTAGATACATCCATCATCTATTCGTGTCAAGTGATGAGATATGCGATGTGATGTGATTTGCGGATACCACTCGTTTTAAAATACGAATGTGTCCGCAAACATTTTCGGGCTCGGTTTCGCTAATTCCGAATTAACGCATTTCCGTCGCGACGAGAATTAATTAATTTCGCCTAGCGAAATTACTATTCAGATCGCTAACGAATTAATTCTAAATTAATTCGTTCGCCCGAATTAAAATCTAATTTTAATTCCGCGTCGAAATCTAATTTCGTTTAATATATCGAATATATTAATTTACCGATTAATTCCAAATTAATCGTTATCTCTCTTTAGACGATATTTTATCCTAGATAAAATATCTCCGTAATTAATCCTAGATTAATTTTCTCTCTCTTCTATATAATCCCAGATTATTCAAGAGTGCGAGTTGTGCGTCATCGGTGGATTATCGGGAAGCGACCCATGAGATCTTCGGATACGTTGGCAGTAAATACGGTCGTCGGAGTATCCGAATCATGTACGTACCAAGTACTACGTTCTACCAATTTACGAGACAAGGTCGACTCCTAGCAAAGCACCCAGTCTACCCAATTCTCCGGGCATATCCATTTAAGAATATCAAAGATCTGTATCAAGCGTAGTATACTAATGTATTGTATTGCGTATATCGATCCAGTATCGGACGATCACATGTTAGGCCTGGGGCTGGAAATGTGTCTGCCCCGTACGAAACATATATCGGACATCAAGCAACTAGTCTCTGTGAATCGGGCAATCCTGACCTAGTCATATTGTCCCGACGGTTGCAACCTTTTATAGAGCACTAGTTCTGTATCCTGCGCGATCATCAACTCCATATGTCTGAAGTGACACTTCCATCTTGACATCACACCCAGTACACTACGATTCCTGATAAACCCCAAAGAGGTGAACACAGAACCAGTTTAGGTCCCCCAACCACCAAAACCAAAGTTTACCGATTGTCGCAAGTACTAGCGATGCAAGTCTCAGGTTAAGATCATATACACCTACCCTGATGCGGCCTCCCATAGACACGCAGACATACTACCAATGGGATTCCGCGGGGTCTATCCAGAGCGAAGCTGTTTTCCGTACCATCGTGTGAGTGAAACACGACCTCCTATCGCAATTGCATAAGTATCCAATACTTATATATATGAGAACTATGTCGTTGTGCCCTCACAACGCACACAAGTGCAATACTAGCCTATTCCGCATTATCGATGTCCAGTCTCGATAATACTACGGCTAGGGATATTTAATGATTAATCCTTCGTGGACTGATACTGTCTCATATCATCTCAATCCAGGAACTAATCATAGGGACCTCTCTTCATTTATATATCTATGGTGATCTAACCACAAATGATGAGAGTGCAATTTCCTTATTACATAGTTAATTTGCTACAACAACACAATGATCTGTGCAAATAGTGACGCTATGGGTCATATTATCCAACATGCTAATGCTGCATGTTTCATTTGTGAAATATGGCAACTGAACGGGAAAATCGCTTTCCTGAAAAGGAAACCTTTTGGAGGATGTTTACAACATCCTGTCGATTTTGTCGTACCATAACTAACAAACAAGGTTTGCAGGTTATTCAATCCATGTTTGGATTGAAGCAAGCATTAGGTTCTTTGAATTGTCATTTTGATGTGATCATAATGGTTTATGATTTAAATAAAAACATAAATGATTCTTGTGTATATAAGAAGGTTAGTGGGAGCGCACTGACAGTGGCTGTCCTATAAAATAATGATAATATATGTCATTTCTTGGAAATGATATTCCCATAAATAATCGATGAAAGCTTGGCTTTCGAGAAACCTCTCCGAGAAATCGTACTTAAAAAATGTACGCGACCTGGTGTCTCATACGCTTTGAACATATGGATTCACAAACAGGCCAATCCGAGTGATAGTCACTGGATTGATGTTAAGAACATTAGTTAGTATCTTAGAGAACTAAGGATGTTGTCTTATAATATGGAGATGGAGAACTTAATGTGACTAGGATCACTGTAGCAAGTTTCCTAAAGCGATAAAAACGACTATAAGTCGCAAACGATACTATAAAGTTTGAATAACGGTACAGTGAACTGGAAATCTTCCAAGCAAGATACTGTTACCGAATAAACAACAAATACGGGTTATTGCTGCACAGAGGCAGCAATAGAAGCCTTCTGGGTTGATAAATAAATCTAATTAGATTAGATATAATTCTGTTAGCAGCTGAGCTAGGCGTCAACACAGGCTAAAGAATTAATGGTCTCATCAACGATCCAGATATATACTTCGATATTCATCTGATTCGTTCGGATCATACATCGTGGCGATGTGATGATCGAATAAATCGCATCAGATGATAACCATACAAATTCGCTGACGAAAGCATTTCCTCAGCAGTTTGAGCCAACCGTATATAGTTCGGGTGTAAGACACTCGAGTGACTGGCTATAGGCCAAGTGGGAGATTGTTGGACAATTATGACCCATAGCGTCACTATTTGTACAGATCCTGGTGTTGTTGTACAAATTAACTATGTGACAAAGGAGATTGCACTCTTATCATTTACGATTAGATCACCTAGATTTATAAATGATAGGAGGTCCCTATGATTTGTTCCTAGATGGAGAATGATATGAGACAGTATCAGTCCACGAAGGATAAATCATTAAATATCCCTAGTCAGAGTATTATCGAGATTGGACATCGATAAATATGTAAAAGACTAGTATTACAATTGTGCGCATTGTGAGGGCACAACGACATAGTTCTCATATATTTGGGTATATGATACTCTTGCAAGTGTAATAGGAGGTTGTGTTTTACCGATGGTACGGGAAAGAGCTTCGCTCTGGATAGACCCCCTCAGAATTCCATTGGTAGTATGACTATGTGTCTATGGAAGTCCGAAATCAGGGTATGTGTATTTGGTCTTAACCTGAGACTTGCACCGCTAATACTTGCGAAAATCAATATTCTTTGGTTGCGGTCGTCCAGGGCTTTAACAGTTTCTGTGTACGCCTATGCTCGGTATATTGAGAATCATAGTGTGTTGGGTGTGATGTCAAGACGGAAGTGTCACTCCAGTCATATGGAGAAGATGGTCACGTAGGATACGGTACTAGTACTCTTAAGTAATGTTGTCATCAGGATAAAATGACAAGGTCATGTTTATCTGATTATAAAGACTAGTTGCCATACATCCGACATGTGCTTCGTAAAATGTAGTACTAGGTACTTACGTGTTCGGATAGTCCGACGATCGAATTTACTGCCAACATATCAGGGGATCTCATTGGTCGCTTCCCAAAGATTCACCGATGACGTATGACTCGCACTCTAAATTAATCTGGGATTAATTAGAAGAGAGAGAAAATTAATCTGGGATTAATTATGAAGATATTTTATCTGGGATAAAATATCATAAAAGAGAGATAACGATTAATTTGGAATAAATCGATAAATTAATATATTCGATATATTAAACGAAATTGGATTTCGACGCAGAATTGAAATTAGATTTTAATTCGGGCGAAAGAATTAATTTAGAATTAATTCGTTAGCGACGTGAATAGTGATTTCTCTAGGTTGAATCATTTAATTACGACGCAACGGAAAATTCGTTAATTTGGAATTAGCGAACCCGAGCCCGAGATTATTTGCGAGCGGATTCGCATTTCGAATTCGAGTGCGGCATGCAAGTCAAATCAAGCGTCAAATCATTAGTCGCATCAAGCGTCAAATCACTTGTCAATTTGAGTGATGTGACTTGACAACTTGTTATTGATGTGATTGAGTGATGGGAGTGGTTGGAGCCTTTATTGGCTTTGACTTTTGGAGGGAAAAATTGTGTATATGATTTATGGAAAATCATTTACCATTTTAATGTAACAATTACCTCTCTCTCTCTTTGATTTCTTCTATCTCTCTCTCGACAGCTCACTGCCATTTTCTTCTTCTGGTTTTGCTCAAAACCGAGCAGTGACGGGAAGCAAGAGTTGGATTTTGTGGCAAAATCACAAGTGCTAGCACACTTACGAGACATACGAAGGTGATAGGGAAGTCCACCCATGAGCCGGGAATCAAATGACGAAGCTTGGAGCTTGGATTCTTGTTGATTGAAGGCCGAAAACAGTGAGGAAATCTGCTCCCTGCCGAATGCAGTCCAAGGCAGAAAATGGAGTTTCGTTGCTTGCCGCGTCGCTCAACCGATCGATGTGAGTATTCCGCAACTTCGTTGATTTGTATTCGCACATATTTCATGATTGTTTATGATCTTGGGACCTTAATAGAAACCAACAATTATGTACCTAGTTTGACTAGGAATATTATTTATGTATCTATGTTAGCCCAATGTGGGTATACTTTTGTATTTAGAAACACTGGGTGTTTTATGTATAAAAATGATATGGAAATTTGCACTGCTGATGTAAATAATGGTCTTTATATTTCGAATATAAATCAATCTCAAACATATAATGTAACAAACAAAAGGCTTAAAGTAAGTAACAAAGATGAAACTTACATGTGGCATTGTCGTCTGGGACACATAAACAAGACACGTATATCCACACTTTTGAAGAGTGGGTACTTGGAAGGATTTGCTCCAAATTCATATGACGTCTGCGAATCTTGTTTAATAGGCAAAATGCCTAAGTCACCTTTTAGCGGTAAAGGTGTACGTGCCACCGAACTGTTAGCCCTCGTTCATAATGACGTATGTGGGCCCATGTCTAGCCAGGCTAGGGGTGGATATGAATACTTCGTAACCTTTACGGATGATGCATCGCGTTATAGTTTTGTGTATCTTATGAGACACAAGTCGGAAACCTTTGAGAAATTCAAAGAGTTTCGACACGAAGTAGAAAAACAGACCGACAAAAGTATTATGACATTACGGTCGGACCGTGGTGGCGAATACTTAAGCAATGAGTTTCTTGATTACTTGAAAGAATATGATATTCTTTCACAGTGGACTCCTCCCGGAACACCGCAATTAAACGGTGTATCCGAACGGAGAAACTAAACTTTGTTAGACATGGTAAAGTTTATGATGAGTCGCACAGAGCTACCTATTTCCTTCTTGGGATATGCATTGAACCGTGCAATACTTATTTTGAATAAGGTTTTGTCAAATTTTGTTCAACAGACTCCGTATGAAATATCAATAGGAAAGAAACCGGGTTTCTCATTCCTGAAGATTTGGGGTTGCTGGGCATACGTCAAACGTTTGGAAGGTACCAAACTAGAACCCAAATCAGATAAATGCCTATTTGTAGGATATCCTAGGGAAACCAAAGGATATTACTTCTATCGCCCACATGAGAATAAAGTATTTGTTGCTCTACATGCGATTTTCCTTGAGAAGGAATTCCTAAATGCAGTGATAAGTGGGAGGAAAGTAAAACTCGATGAGAATCAGAGTGTTAATATTCCTGGCACAGAATCCTTAACAGAACATTAACATTCCATCAGGGATGAGACTGTGCTACAATCTTCGAATACACAAGAACCGCGTAGGTCGGAGAGAGTAAAAAAACACCTGAGAGGTATGGGTTTCTGATCTCATCTCATATGGATATTAATCTTATTGAGGAAGACGAGCCGACTACGTATGAGGAAGCGATACAAGGTATCCACTCCGGTTTATGGCAAGATGCATGAATTCCAAAATGGATTCCATGTACACCAACCAAGTTTGGACACTGGTTGATGCACCAGAAGGCGTAAAGCCTATTGGTTGCAAATGGGTCTTCAAGAAGAAGACTGATATGGATGGTAACGTACAAACGTACAAAGCTAGGCTTGTAGCGAAAGGGTATCGTCAACGATATGGTGTCGATTACGATGAAACTTTTTCAATTGTTACCATGATTAAATCTAGTCGGATTATGCTTGCTATTGCTGTATATTTCGATTACGAGATATGGCAGATGGACGTCAAAACCGCTTTCCTTAACGGAAACCTTTTGGAGGATTTTTATATGCAACAGCCTGACGGTTTTTTCATACCAAGACTTGCAAATAAGGTTTGAAAGTTAAATCGATCCATTTATAGATTAAGCAAGCATCGCATTATTGGAACCAACATTTTGATGAGATCATAAAAGAATATAATTTTGTTCAAAACGAGGATGTTCTGTGTGTATATAAGAAGGTTAGTGGGAGTGCACTGACATTCATTGTCCTTTACGTTGATGATGTATTGCTTATTGGCAATGACATTGCCATGTTAACGTCGGTGAAGGATCTAGGAGAAGCATCATTTATTATAGGAATAAAGATCTACTGGGATATATCTAGAAAGCTGCTTGGACTCTCCCAGAGCACGTACATTGATAAAGTGTTGAAGAGATTCAACATGGATCAGTCCAAAAGGGGACTGTTGCCAGTGTCACATGGTGTCACTCTATCAAAGGACATGTGTCCTAAAACTCAAGATGAGAGAGACAACATGAGTCGGATACAATTCACCTCGGCAGTCGGATCGATCATGTATGCCATGATATGTACGCGACCTGATGTCTCATATGCTTTGAGCATGTGTAGTCGCTATCAGGCCGATCCAGGTGATGGTCGCTGGATGGCGGTTAAGAATATCCTAAAGTATCTTAGACGAACTAAGGATGCTTTCTTAATCTATGGAGATGGAGAACTTTAGGTAACTGGGTTTACCGATGCAAGTTTCCAAACCGATAAAGACGACTGCAAGTCGCAATCCGGGTACATATTTTGTTTGAATAACAGAGCATTAAGCTGGAAATCTTCCAAGCAATAGATTGTTTCCGATTCAACAACAAAAGCGAAGTATATTGCTGCATCTGAAGCAGCAAAAGAGGCAGTTTGGATCCGTAAATTCCTAATTAGATTAGGAGTAGTTCCGTTAACAGCTGAGCCCATTCCATTATTTTATGACAATAACAGGGCTATAGCGCAGGCTAAGGAACCGCGGTCTCATCAATGATCTAAGCATGTTCTTCGATGTTTCCATCTGATTCGTGAGATTATACATCGTGGTGATGTGAAGATCGAGAAGGTCACATCAGAGGAAAATATTGCAGATCCGCTGACAAAAGCTATTGCTCAGCAAAAGTTTGAGCGACATGTACATAGTTCAGGTGTTAGATGCTTGAGTGACTGGCTATAGGCCAAGTGGGATATTGTTGGACAATTATGACCCATAGCGTCACTATTTGTAAAAGACATTGTGGTATTTTTTTCAAATTAACTATGTGACAATGAAATTGCATTTTATCATTTTGTAATTTGATTACTTAAATATATAAATGATAAAAGTCCTTATGATTAGTTCCAGATTATTAGATATGAGATAATATCAATCCATAAAGGTTTAATCATCAAATATCCCTAGTCGTAGTATTATCTAGACTGGACATCGATAATGTGGAATGGACTAGTATTGCACTTGTGCGTGTTATGGAAGCGTAACGACATAGTTCTCATATATTTAAGTATTGGATACTTATGCAAGTGTGATAGGAGGTTGTGTTTACCGATGGTACGGAAACAGCTTCGCTCTGGATAGACCCCGCAGAATCCCATTGGTAGTATGACTATGTGTCTATGGGAATCCGCATCAGGGTAAGTGTATTTCGTCTTAACCTGAGACTTGCATCGCTAGTACTTGCGACAATCAATACGCTTTGGTTTTGGTCATCCAGGACTTTAACAGGTTCTGTGTACGCCTCTTATGGGTTTATTGAGAATCGTAGTGTATTGGGTGTGATGTCAAGACGGAAGTATCACTTCAGTCATATGGAGATGATGATCATGCAGAGATACAGAACTGGTACTCTAATTGGTTGCAACCATCGGGATAATACGACAAGGTCATGATTATCCGATTAAAGAGACTATTTGCTTGTGATCCGATATATGCTTCGTACGGGGCAGACACTATTCCAGCCTCATGCCTTGCATGTGACATCCGATACTAGATCGTAATACGCAATACTACATATACTACGCCTGACATAGATTATATATTCCTTTAAGAATATTTCTAGAGAATTGGGTAGGCACGGTGCTTTGCTAGAAGCCAACCTTGTCTGGTAAATCGGTAAAAACGTAGTACTAGGTACGTACGTGTTCGAATAGTTCGACGATCGGATTTACTGCCAACATATCCAGGGATCTCATGGGTCGCTTCCCGAAGATTCACCGATGACGTATGATTCGAACATAATTAATCTAAGATTAATTATGAAGAGATTTTATCTAGGATAAAATACTATTTGAAGAGAGAGAACGATTAATTTAGAATTAATCGATAAAATAATATATTTGATATATTAAATGAAATTAGATTTCATAACGGAATTAAAATTAGATTTTAATTCGGGCGAACGAATTAATTTAGAATTAATTCGCGAGCGACGTGAATAGTAATTTTCCTAGGCATAATTATTTAATTTAATTTGATTTAATTACGTCGCAATGGAAAATTCGTTAATTCAGAATTAACGAACTCGAGCCCGGGATGTGTTGCGGGCCCACTCGGATTTTGAATCAAGTGGGGCCCACATGTCACATCACCTAGTCATTTTAATCAACTTTAAGTTGATGGAATTTGGTGGGTGGTTATATACTTGTAAAACACACAAAGTGAAAATGTGATTGACTTAATACCAACTTTGGTATATCATTATTTTATTTTGGAAATTAAAATACAAGTCAACAAAATCACTTTTCTCATCTCTTTCCTTATTCACGTTTTTCACAAACAAAATACTTTTCCTCTCTTTTGCTCTCATTGTCGAGAGTTGCAAGGAAGAACAAGGAAATTTTGTAGCAAAATTTCCAAAGCTAGCACTTGAAGAATCATATTAGGTGATAGGGAAACCATTCCCATAGAGCTTGGAATCAAAGATCAAAGCTTTGAGCATTGATTCAACATTCAAAGAAAGCTTGGAATCACCACTCAATGAGCAAATTTTTTTGTTATCAACGCATCCACAATCCGTTCGTTGTAAGTATATTTCCACTATACTTCTTCTTGTATTCACATGATTTCTTGGTTATATGATCTTGGGACACTTTAGAAACCCAACACTGCCCAGGTCAGCCACGATATATTAGGACAGTTCATGGGCTACCTGTAGGCACTGCATTTTGCATATAAGTCCCTATGATGAGTCTCATTTGGAGACACTACCTTTTAAGTCACGGAAGTCGCGGGAAACGAATGTCGGAAGGAAAAATTCAGAATAAGTATGTCATCGGATTCAATTCACATGTTCACTGCTTTCGTTCGTGCTACGTTCGTGAACACGTTCGAACGTCATGCAGATTGCGGGCGTTCATGTAGCGTTCGAATCAGTGTTCGAACGGTGTCGGTACTTCTGGTTTTGCTGCTAGCCTCACGCCCAAGCCCAATTAGCCCATCCAAAATAATTAAAATATTTAAAATACTGTCACAAATTAAATAATATCCTTCCTAAATTGAATAAATCACATCCCAAATCAAATCCAATCTAAATAATCACCTACCTAAATAAAAGAAATCTCATGCCTAATTAAATAAATCAAACAAACCTCATTCCTTTTCAAACAAAGAAAACCCTAGCCTTTGCCTATATAAGAAACACAATTCCAACCCTTGTGACCCTAGTTATTAACACAAAAAACTCCTAGCATTGACGCATAACACAAACCATAAGCAACAAAGAATTTCTCTTCTCCTCCTTCACTCTCAAGAACCGAATACACATCCCCCTAAATACCATCCATCACCGAAACTCACCCTTAAAATAACCCCTACATCCACCGAAAAATAGCAGCCCAAATACCTTAAAACAGTAGCCTAAATAACCAAAAAATAGTGAACAAAAACTGCACTTTAAAACCCTTAAGATTACTACACAAAACAACACCCCCAAACCCCTCCAGAAACCACAAAACAGCCCCTTAATCAACAAAAAACGGTGACTAAATTAAAGCAGCAAAATGGAGTAAAGACAGCGGTCCAAACAAAGAAACAGCGAAATGAAGCAGTGGACCAGTGAACCAGAGGAGTTGCGGAGCGTTAACCATTCCGACGATCGTGTACCGTACGTCCGAGAGGCGATTTGAAAGGTTAAACCTGAGGGGACTTCTATTATTCATTTTTATTCATCTCTTAATGGTTTTATTTATTTTCTTCACATGAGAGTCGCTTGTGGATGTGTGTTGTGACCCTTGAATGAATGGGAAATGTGTCGTCTCTTGCGATATACAGGATGGAAACTCAGAAGTAAATTCCGTAGCCAAATCTGAATGGACGGTAGTGCGGTCTATACTTGGGATACAACTCCACGTACCACTTGAGCAAACGGCACATATCTCGCTTCATTTTATCTTGATTGTTTATTATCCTCATTTTATATTTCGTCATTTACTTTCTGTATGTTTTTTATTTGTGTATTGATGATGTGATGCGCATGGGCTTAGTATGTTAGTATAAAGGTTCTGAATTTGAGGGGAGAAAAATGTCTAAAGGGCTACCTTTACCACGATGTTTTGCAGCGCCGGATGACGTATGTTTGATTGAATGTGAGATATGTTTAATCGTACATACGAAGTTCCACATCATTGTTTTATTCACTTGTATGCATTGCATTTTAGTGCGCATGGCTAACTAGGGTGGATTAAAGGTCCTCTATTCGAGGGAAAATACCTAGAGACTACCTTTACCATGATGTTTTGCAGTGCCGGACGAGGTATACTCGATTGAATATGAATGAGTTCAATCGGGCACTCGGGGTCCTACATTGTACATCTGTGTATGTGTTTACGTCGTCTATCATGCATCAGGTCCTGTCCCGTTCGAACGCGTTCTCGAACACTATATGAATGTGAACCTTTTGTTTCCCATTCGAACGCGTCTACGAACGCTACTCGAACGCGCATGCATTCCATTTCATCAGGTCTTGTCCCGTTCAAACGTGTTATCAAACGCTATACGAACACGAACCTTCTGTTTCCCATTCGAATACGTTTACGAACGCTACTCGAATACGCATGCATTTTGTTTCATCAGGTCTTGTCCCGTTCGAATGTGTTATCAAACGCTACACGAACGAGAACCTTTTGTTTACCGTTCGAACGCATTTTCAAACGCTACACGAACGTGCCTACACTGAACTGATTCATTTTCATCACATTTCATGCATAATTACTTCTTGGGTGGTTTCTCTTGTATCATGTAATTAATCATACCATTCCATTATTGATACTTTCCCTGTTATCATCTATTTGTATCCCCGCATTTATCTGTTTAATGTGTTCATGAGATGGTGTTCAAGCATGATTAGGTCGTTAGGATGTTACTTGTTTCTGAAGCATGATTTAGCCATTAGTATGTTATTCCTATATGCATGATCTCGTTATCTCCTTTCGCAATAGGTGTTTCTTTATGTTTATGCTTAGGTTGTTATTTATCTTTCGTGTTTGATGATTCAACATGTTCACGAGATTATTGTGTTATGATGATTATTTTCATGCTTGTGAACTTAAAAGTAGAATACTGTTGGAAATATGTTGCATAGATTCGATTAAATTATTGCACAAATCATTTCATTACAAGTGGCATAAGTAAGGGACCATTCCGAACCCAACAGTTTGAGGTCTTCCCTTGCGA
Organism: Zanthoxylum bungeanum; assembly: GCA_019454045.1. NCBI lineage: Eukaryota > Viridiplantae > Streptophyta > Magnoliopsida > Sapindales > Rutaceae > Zanthoxylum > Zanthoxylum bungeanum. The sequence continues at coordinate 33,139 of SKCR01035388.1, read as the reverse complement.
GGGGTGAGTGCGGCCTTAAATCATTTTCTCGGTTCACACCGGGTGGCGAATCTATGTTATTTCTCCAGTTTAGTTCCCCAGTGGGCTACTCCGTACTCCCGACCGAGCCGCGAGCTCGAAACAGCGTCGTCCAACATCTGTGTCCTACAATCTGGCGACTCCACTGAGGATAGAGAATTGGCCCTGAAATAATGTCTTGTAATGTTTGGATTTGTGCTTTAATTAACCGTGTTTACTGTGGGTTGAAAGGGGTTTAATCAAAGGCACTTTTAAGGCTAGGTAATGGTTTGGTGTCTTCCCTCATTCACTACATTTCTATAAGGAAAATCTGCAAAGGCACCTAGATAATCATGTACTTGTAGCCTACCGTGATGGACTAATTTGGAGGACTCGTTGTTTATTCCTGTCACCAAGTGATAAGAGCCTAAGAGGCTTGGGGTTTTAAGAGAGTTCGCTCCGCCCTCCCTCTGGGGAATCTACAACGGGAAATCCATTTGACAGTCAGTCACGCACCATAACTCATTGGCACGTAAAGTAAGGTATAAAAAGGGTGCGCTCACTTGGTTGCTCGAACCATTGAGTGGGGAGACCTAGTTGTGGGCAATCATTCGCCAGCGAGAGTTTTTGTCTACACTCCCACAAACCCACACGTAGACCGGAGTTATATGACCTATAGCAACTCTTTCTTTATGCTTGGGACCATAATCATTTGGATTCAGTTGGACTTTTTGACATGAGGTATAGGCTTGTTGGGCCATTTAAACTGGGACGAGCTTTTGCTTTATGATAATTGGTCCAAAAGCTTCTAAAATGCCGATGGGCCACTTTATGTTTAGACCTCTTAACATTTGAAGTTGTTTAGCCAATTTATCGTAAAAGTGTAAACCTGATGGGCCTTTTTCAATTGGGACAAGTTTGCACCTCGCAATAGTATGATTAAATGCTTTAAAATGGTAATGGGCCGATTTATATGTTCCATACATCGCACGTATCTCATGCATCCCATGCATACACACATCATGTTAACTCTCTTGTGTCTTAAGAGCCATCATAGACATCCGTTGGGTTAGGGAAAAGGGAAGACTTGTTAAAAGGCCAATAGCAAACATGAGCGAATCAGAGAATGAGGTATCCCGTATGGATCAGTTTGAGAAAAGTCTCACCAAGATTACTGAACAGTTACAAGCCCTGACTACTGTTATGGCAAATATGGATGTGCCCCGTGCTGGGGGAAATTCTGAGAATGTGAGGCGTGAGGAGCCTCCGAATGGGTTGGGGGATTACATCCCCACTTTTGATGATGACATGGCTGAATATGCCGCCGGAAGTCCATTGGAAGTATGACTATGTGTCTATAGAAGTCCGAAATCAGGGTAGGTGTATTTGGTCTTAACCTGAGACTTGCACCGCTATTACTTGCGACAATCAATATACTTTGGTTTTGGTTATCCAGGGCTTTAACAGGTTCTGTGTACGCCTCTGCTGGGTATATTGAGAATCGTAGTGTGTTGGGTGTGATGTCAAGACGGAAGTGTCACTCCAGTCATATGGAGATGATGATCGCGTAGGGATACAGAACTGGTTCTCTAAAGGGTTGCAACCATCGGGATAATATGACTTGGTCATGATTATCCGATAGTAAAGAGACTAGTTGCTCGTAATCCGATATATGCTTCGTACGAGGCAGACACTGTACCAGCCCCAGGCCTTGCATGTGATCATCCGATACTAGATCGAAATACGCAATACTACATATACTACGCCTGATATAGATCCTTATATTCCTGTAAGGATATTTCTGTAGAATTGGGTAGGCATGGCGCTTTGCTAGAAGCCAACCTTGTCTTGTAAATCGGTACAAACGTAGTACTAGGTACTTACGTGTTCGGATAGTCCGACGACCAAATTTACTGCCAACATATCCGGGGATCTCATGGGTCGCTTCCCGAAGATTCACTGATGACGTATGACTCACACTTTTAATTAATCTGGAATTAATTAGAAGAGAGAAAAAATTAATCTGGGATTAATTGCGGAGATATTTTATCTGGGATAAAATATCAATAAAAGAGAGATAATGATTAATTTGGAATTAATCGATTAATTAATATATTCGATATATTAAACGAAATTGGATTTCAATGCGGAATTGAAATGAGATTTTAATTCGGGCGAACGAATTAATTTAGAATTAATTTATTAGCGACGTGAATAGTGATTTCGCTAGGCATAATCATTTAATTGCGTCGCAACGGAAAATTTGTTAATTTGGAATTAGCAAACCCGAGCCCGGGATTGTTTGCGAGCGCATTCGCATTTCGAATTCGAATGCAGCACGCAAGTCAAATCAAGCATCAAATTGCTAGTCGCATCAAGCGTCAAATCATTAGTCACTTTGAGTGATGTGACAACTTGTCACATTGATTGATTGAGTGATGTGACTTGATGGAAGTGGTTTAAAGTTTTTTGAAAGCTTGATAGACATATATTATTATTTTAATATTTGGTATATGTTGAATTGATTTGAGAAATCAATTAACCTTTTTACACATTTCCAACTCTCTATCTTCTTTCTTTCTTCATCTCTCATTCACGCCCATTTGGGCAATTTCTTCACTGGTTTTTGCTGGGCAAAATCGAGAAGATGGGAAGCAAGTGTGATGGTTTTTGTGGCAAAAACATCGAGAGCTAGCACTCCGAGAGACATGCGAAGGTGATAGGGAAGTCCACCCATGATTTTGGAATCGTTTGACGAAGCTTGGAGCTTTCATGGAGGACCAATAATGGTCGAAAATGGAGCCAAACAGCAGCTCACTGCCGAGCATGACAGAGAGCAGAAACTGAATTTCTGTTCGTCGTAGCATCGCTCAACCGATCGATGTGACTATTCTGCAACTCCGTGATGTATTCGCATGTTTATTTCTTGCTTTGTATTCGATCCTCGGGGCCGTAGAACTCCAACAATGGTATCAGAGCGATTGAAAAGCATGAAATTTGATTAGGGCTTAAAACTTGGGTAAAATGTTTTTGAGCATGATTTGAATGAATTGGATGTTTGAGTATGCTTAATACATGTTTAATTGATGATTGATTGGATCAATTTAATTAAATTTTGTTTGGAACAATTTTCCCCAATTTATCTTGCTTGGCCGAGAGTTTGAGTAGCCCTAAATGTCTTGGATTTTGATTTTTGATTCATTGGATGAGTTGGAATCAATGAGGATGTTGATTTAATGTCGATTGTGGATTTAATTGGATTGAAACCGAATCGGACACAAAATCCCCTCCAAAGCCGAGAGCATTATAGCATGATCTGGGTTTGATTTTTTGATCAAAATGTGTTGGACACTAATTGATGTAATTGAGCATGATTAATTAGGCTAATTGATGTTTTGGAAATGTTAATTGGGTAATTAATTGTGTAATACACTTTAGGATTAATTAGATTATGAAATTGGACTTTTATGATTTAATTAATTGGGCTTTAAATTGGATTTAGGCTTGAATGTTGTAAATGGGCTTATTGGGCTTGGTTGTACAAAGATGGGTTTAGGCTAAATTGGTTGGATCCAATTGGGCCCAAAACCACTTCCATAAAGCCCAAATGCGACTAGTGGACCTTAATATATTTAATTGGGCCTAATGGGCCTAAATTGATTTATGAGCTTATGGGGTTACTCCTTGATTGGACTTTGGTTATTGGGTTTGACCCAAGTTGACCAAAAGTCCCCGCCTTAAGAAATTAATTGAAAGCCCATTTGACTTTAATTAAATTAACGTTGGACGTTAATCGGGCTTTGACACCCGTAACGATTAAATTTGGAATTTAAGTCGTAAAAGTTCATTAATAAAGTGTAGTATTTAATTTGGAATTAAATAGCGAATTAATATTAAATACAAATTGAATTGGATTTAATTTTGTAGTTTAATTTAATTCAAGAATTCGTACTTTAAGTACTTATTCGCAAGACGAGTTTGAATCGAGCAAAATCAAATCTTTGTTTGAACATTGGATGGTCATTAATTATCAGATTAATTAATTTGATTAGATTGATTGATAACATGCTTGTGTGAATACATGGTTGCGATGCATGAATAATGTATATCAGATGGATATTAGATGGGTGGGGCAATTTTAGAAATTATTGTAATAAATTTGGAATTTATTAATTGGACCTGCGTGTCCAGCCTTATTACCTCCTTTCTCATTGCATTATCTTCTCACTTATTCCCCTCAATGTAAATGAGGTTTCTTTAGAAGTGTAGTGTAACAGGTAGAAGTAAATACTTGTGCTAGCGGGAGAGATGAAATGGAGAGATTTGATCTAGGATCAATGTGTAAAGTATCCATCTGCATATCATTATCATTTATTCATATGCGCTTTATTATGTATTTAGAATGCATGTTTAAGGGTGTATGATGATGAGACCTTAACAAAGATAATAAATTGGTTGCCAATTTGCACGCGAAAAACCCTCACAAAATATTAAGCGTTTTTCCTTCCATTGAGTGATTCTTACTCAAGATCTAAGACTGGCATTGGCTTGTTGGCCAAAGTCAAGGCCTTTGTCCGTCGAGGATGTGTTTGAATCACGAGAGCTTTGTTCCATATCGGTGTCTTGTCCAAGTTTTGGTTTTTTTTCCAAAGTCAAGACCACTTCTTATCCATCGACATTGATTATGAAGTTTTCCATGGTCAATGGTTCACGCTTAACTGGGATCACTAAGTTTGTTGTGCCAAAGCCAAGGCTTAGTTGATTCAGAGGAAAAAGGTTCGGCAATATATTGGATATATTGGCATATATAAGATATATGTTTTGGACTTGGATGTCCACCTACTGGTGTTGGTTATTATCTAGGTCCCAAGATCAAACAAGACATGAAATACATGTGTGAATACATCAACGGAGGTAGCAGAATACTCACATCGATCGGTTGAGTCGATTTGAAGACGAATGAAGCCAAAACCGCACTGCCTTGGTCACGCCCACTGGTGCAGAATTCTTCACTGGTTTGGGCAGTTTCGGATCTCATTTTGAAGCTCCAAACTTCGTCGAATGGATCCCGCCTCATGGGTGAACCTCCCTAACACCTTCGCAATAGTCGCAAGTGTGCTAGCACTTGTGTTTTCACCATGAAAACCACTCATTCCTTCACTAAAGTTCACGCCTGAACTGGTATGAAACCAGTGAATTTTTCCTTTCATTTTGGCGTGAAGAAGATGAGAGAATGGTGAGAGAAAGAGATGAAAATTGTGTGAAGACTTATGTAGCATTTACCTAAAAATGCCTTATATATTTTCCTAGAAAATATATTAAAAAACAATTACCAAAAATATTTATCAAATAAAGTAAATGGCAAAAGTCTTTACAAGTCACTATTTCACCTACTAACATCACTATTCAAATGTCACTTTAATAAAGTTATTTGATGTGTGTCTTTCACTCAATCCATCAATCAAATCAATCAATCAATCAATCACTCAAAGTGACTTTTGATTTGACGCTTGATGTGACGATTGATTTGACGCTTGATGTGACTTGCGTCGCCGCACTCGAATTCGAAATACGAATGCGCTCGCAATCACACTCGGGCTCGGTTCGCTAATTCTCAATTAGCGAACTTTCCGTTGCGTCGTAATTAAATGATTACGCCTAGGGAATTCACTATTCACGTCGCTAACGAATTAATTCTAATTAATTCGTTCGCCCAAATTAAAATCTAATTTTAATTCCGCGTCGAAATCTAATTTCGTTTAATATATCGAATATATTAATTTACCGATTAATTCTAAATTAATCATTCTCTCTCTTTAGACGATATTTTATCCCAGATAAAATATTTCCGTAATTAATCCTAGATTAATTTTCTCTCTCTTCTATATAATCCCATATTATTAATGAGTGCGAGTTATGCGTCATCGGTGCATTATCGGGAAGCGACCCATGAGATCCCCGGATACGTTGGCAGTAAATACGGTCGTCGGTGTATCCGAATCACGTACGTACCAAGTACTACGTTCTACCGATTTACGAGACAAGGTCGGCTCCTAGCAAAGCACGATGTCTACCAAATTCTCTGGTCATATTCATCTAAGAATATTAAGATCTGTATCAAGCATAGTATACCATTGTATTGTGCATATCGGCCCAGTATCAGATAGTCACGTGCTAGGGCTGGGGCTGGATAAGTGTCTGCCCCGTCCGAAACACATATCGGATGTCTGGTAACATAGTCTCTATAATCGGATATTCATGACCTGGTCACAATATCCCGATTGGATGTGCATCACTCAAGAGCACTAGTACCGTATCCTGCGTGACATCATCTCCACTATAACTGAAGTGATACTTCTGTCTTGACATCACACCCAATACACTGCGACTCTCTGATAAACCCAGAAGTGGTGTACGCAGAACCGGTTAAAGCCCTGTACCACTAAGACCAAAGTCTATCGATTATCGTAAGTATTAGCGATGTAAGTCTCAGGTTAAGACTATACACACCTACCTTGATTTCGGCCTCCCATAGACACATAGTCATAATACCAATGGGATTCCGAGGGGTCTATCCAGAGCGAAGCTGTTTCCCGTACCATCGGTGAAACACGACCTCCTATCGCACTTGCATAAGTATCCAGTACTTATATATATGAGAACTATGCCGTTGTGCCCTCACAACGCACACAAGTGCAATACTAGCCTATTCTGCATTATCGATGTCCAGTCTCGATAATACTCCGGCTATGGATATTTAATGATTAAACCTTCAGGGACTGATACTGTCTCATATCATTCTCAATCCAGGAACTAATCATAGGGACCTCTCTTCATTTATATATCTATGGTGATCTAATCACAAATGATGAGAGTGCAATTTCCTTGTCACATAGTTAATTTGCTACAACAACACAATGATCTGTGCAAATAGTGACGCTATGGGTCATTTTGTCCAACAACTGGATCTAGGAATTGGATTGGATCCAATTGATCTTAGAGATCTACCTAGTTAATTATCATATAATTTGTTGGCCAAAGTTAAGATTGTGTGATATTTAACGTGATCCTAGCCCGCCAGGAAACACGGTTTCACGAGTACTCGACAGAGGGTTAGAGGCTCACCGAAAAATAATGGGAGGCAAGAATTGAATTTGCAATATTCGTTTAATTACTTGCCATACGCGCTCAATCAAATATCATTTGTCAAATAAATTAAATGTTAGTTGGACTAATATTTAAATTTTTATTTTAATAAATAGTTGGACTATATTCAAACAATTAAATTATAGTTGATTAAATAGTTGGACTATAGAAATCTTTATAATAAATAGTACCTAAATCATTGATTAAATAGTTGGACTATTAGAATCAAGATAGCAATTGAAAGATTGACATTTAAAACATGATCCTAGGGAAAATGTATTTAAATGGTTTAATTTTCAAATTGGGAATAAAATTTCAGGATGGTCCTGGAAACTGATAAGTTACTTTATTTGATAAATAACATATTAGGCCTAAGCCCGGAGTTAAGCAAATAGTAGAGCATAATCTTTGGAAGATTTATGTGATGATAACTTTAATGCTTAATCCATTAAGCTTGTCGCACTAGACTCCTTAATTTCTTTGTCAGAACTAAGGGTTAGATCCTTAAAGTATGATAATGAAATTGAAGGATCTTCATAAATCTATACTTAGATTTTTAGAAATACTAAATTGCAATACATAACTCTTGGAGAGTTAATGACTATTCTCAAGGAGACAAAGTCAAAATTTGCAATAAGGCAAGAAGCGCAAGGCGCACCTTACTTTGATATTCTAGTCAGCCGAGGCTAGGCCAAAGGCTTCTGGAGTGTTGAAAAAGGGCAAAGGCAAAATCATTATAATCTTCTGGGAAGATAAAGGACATATCCTAAAATGTCTGCCTAAATATGGAAAACGGGATCGCGAAAGCGTGACTGCCGTTTGGACAAAGCAGACATGAAGGAATTGAAGATGAGCTAGGCTCTAACTTCAAATATGCTTGTGATAAATATGTTCACTACTAGTATTAAAATTGGATTTTTTGATACTCAGTGTGATACATAAATATATATTGTTGTTCAGAATCTGCTATGAGCAGGATACTGACTTCAGTTGAGATTTATCTGCGAATCAGAAACGGGACGAAAGTCGCTGTTGCAACCGTAGATACCTAATTTTAGGAACTACCCTTCGGGTGTATACTTAAATTAGGAAACTGTTATAATGTAACTAGTTTGACTAGAAACATTATCTCTATATCAGTGTTTAATCTATTGCGGATTTACCTTTATATTCTAGAACACTAAAATGTTTTATTATATAAAGATTATATTGAGATAAACACATTAGATGTGAATAACAGTATTTATATTTTGAATATAAATAAATCTCAAACATATAACATGACAAACAAATAGCTCAAATTGATTTGATCAGAAGAAACTAATTTGTGGCATTGTTGTCTGGGACACAATTAAACAAGACTCGTATATCCACACTTTCGAAGAGTGGGTACTAGGACTGATTTGATCCTATTAAAATAAAGTCTACAAATCTAGTTTATTGGGCAATGTGCCTAAAACACTATTTACTTGGTAAAAGTGTAAATGCTACCTATCTGTTAACCCTAGTTTATAGTGAAGCAAGTAGGCCCATGTCTAGCTAGGCTAGAGGTGGATATCAATATTTCGTGACCTTTACGGATGTGGCATCGCGTTATGGTTATGTGGTTCTTTTGAAACACAAATCGGAAACTTTTAAGTTTCGACACGAAGTATATAAACAGATCGGCTAAAGTATTAAACCGTCACGGTAAGACCGTAATGGAAAATACTTAAGCAATAAGTTTCTAATATACTTGAAAGAGTATAGTATTCTTTCAAATGAGGACTCCTCCCGGAACACGTCAATTAGACGATGTGTCCGAAATGAGTAACCGAATTTTTTTGGACATGATAAGGTTAATCATGAGTCGCTCTGAGTTACCATTTCCTTCAACGGATAAGCATTAATAGTGTAAAACTTATTTAGAATAAGGTTCCATAAAAATCTATTTGACAGATATCATATTAGATATGAACAGGAAAGAAACCGAGTTTTCTTATTCCTGAATATTTGGGTATGCTAGGCATATGTTTGGATGATACCAAACTAAAACCCAAAATGGATAAGTGCCAATTTTAGGTTATCCTAGGGATACCAAAGTATAGTACTTATACAACTCACTAGAGAACAATGTAATTGTTGCTCCCCATGCGGTTTTCCTAAGAGGAATACCTATTTGCAGTGGTAAGTGGGAGGATAGTAAAACTCGATGAAAATTGGAGTAATACTAATCCAGGCACTGAGTTCTTATTGGAAAATAAATAGTTCATCAAGGATGATACTATACCAGTAATCTTCGAATACACAAGAACCACGTAGATCGGAGAGAGTCAGAAAACAACCTGGGGTATGGGTTTCTGATCTCACCTCATAAAGATGTCAATCTTATTGAGGTATACCAACTGACTACGGATGAGGAAGTGATACAAGGTATCGACTCCCTATTATGACAAAGTGTCATGAATCCGAAATGGATTCCATGTATAACAACTTAGTTTGGACATTAGTTGTTGTACCACAAGGCATTGTGCCTATTGGTACTATATGAGTCTTCAAGAAAGACATACATGGATGTCAACATACCAACGTATAAAGCCAGGCTTTTAACGGAAAGGTATCGTTATCAACATTGTGTTGATTACGATTCAACCTTTTACCTATTGTCATGGTAAATCCATTTGGATAATGCTTGCTAATGCTGCATGTTTCATTTATGAAATATGTCAGCTTAACGGGAAAATCATTTTCCTTAAAAGGAAACCTTTTGGAGGATGTTTACAACATCCTGATGGTTTTGTCGTACCAAAACTAGCAAACAAGGTTTGCAGGTTATTCGATCCATGTTTGGATTGAAGCAAGCATTAGGTTCTTGGAATTATCATTTTGATGTAATCATAATGGTCTATGATTTAATTCAAAACGAAAAGATTCTTGTGTATATAAAGAGGATAGTGGGAGCGCACTGACAATAATTTTCTATAAAATAATGATAATAAATAATTTCTTGGAAATGATATCCCCATAATAAAATAATCGGCGAAAGCTTGGCTTTCGAGAAAACTCTCCGAGAAATCGTACATTGAAAAATGTACGTGCCCTGATGTCTCATACGCTTTGAGCATATGAAGTCACAAACAGGCCAATCCAAGTGATAGTCACTGGATTGATGTTAAGAACATACTTTAGTTTCTTAGAGAACTAAGAATGTTGTCTTAATCTATGGAGATAGAGAACTTGAAGTGACCGGGATCACTATTGTAAGTTTCCTAAACCGATAAAACGACTATAAGTCGAAAACGGTACTATACAGTTTGAATAAAGGAATAGTGAGCTGGAAATCTTCCAAGCAAGATACTGTTACCGCATAAACAACAAATGCGGGTTATTACTGCAACTGAGGCAGCAATAGAAGCCATTTGGGTCGATAATAAATCTAATTAGATTAGATATAGTTCTGTTAGCCGTTGAGCTAGGCGTCATCACAGGCTAAAGAATTAACGGTCTCATCAACGATCCAGATACATACTTCGATATTCATCTGATTCGTTTGGATCATACATTGTGGCGATGTGATGATCGAATAAATCGCATCAGAAGATAATCATGCAAATTCGCTGACGAAAGCCTTTTCTCAGCAGTTTGAGCCAACCGTACATAGTTCGGGTGGTAAACACTTGTGTGACTGGCTATAGGCCAAGTGGGAGATTGTTGGACAATTATGACCCATAGCGTCACTATTTGTACAGATCATGGTGTTGTTGTACAAATTAACTATGTGACAAAGGAGATTGCTCTCTTATCATTTGTGATTAGATCACCAAGATATATAAATGATATGAGGTCCTTATGATTTGTTCCTGGATTGAGAATGATATGAGAAAGTATCATTCCACGAAGGATAAATCATTAAATATCCAGAGTCAGAGTATTATCGAGATTGGACATCGATAAATGCGTAAAAGACTAGTATTACACTTGTGCGTGTTGTGAGGGCACAACAACATAGTTCTCATATATTTGGGTATATGATACTCATGCAAGTGTAATAAGAGGTTGTGTTTACCGATGGTACGGGAAACAGCTTCGCTCTGGATAGACCCCATCGGAATTCCATTGGTAGTATGACTATGTGTCTATGGAAGTCCGAAATCAGGGTAGGTGTATTTGGTCTTAACCTGAGACTTGCACCGCTAATACTTGCGACAATCAATATACTTTGGTTTTGGTCGTCCAGGGCTTTAACAGGTTATGTGTACGCCTTTGCTGGGTATATTGAGAATCGTAGTGTGTTGGGTGTGATGTCAAGACGGAAGTGTCACTCCAGTCATATGGAGATGATGATCGCATAAGGATAGAGAACTTGTTCTCTAAAGGGTTGCAACCATTGGGATAATATGACTTGGTCATGATTATCCGATAATAAAGAGACTAGTTACTCATAATCTGATATATGCTTCGTACGGGGCAGACACTGTACCAGCCCCATGCCTTGCATGTGATCATCTGATACTGGATCAAAATACGCAATACTACGTATACTACACATGATATAGATCCTTATATTCCTGTAAGGATATTTCTGGAGAATTGGGTAGGCATGGCGCTTTGCTAGAAGCCAACCTTGTCTTGTAAATCGGTACAAACGTAGTACCAGGTACTTACGTGTTCGGATAGTCCGACGACCGAATTTACTACCAAGATATCCGGGGATCTCATGGGTCTCTTCCCGAAGATTCACCGATGACGTACGACTCACACTTTTAATTAATCTGGGATTATTTGCAGAGATATTTTATTTGGGATAAAATATCAATAAAAGAGAGATAACGATTAATTTGGAATTAATCGATTAATTAATATATTCGATATATTAAACGAAATTGGATTTCGATGTGGAATTGAAATGAGATTTTAATTCGGGCGAACGAATTAATTTGTTAGCGACGTGAATAGTGATTTCACTAGGCATAATCATTTAATTGCGTCGCAATGGAAAATTCTTTAATTTGGAATTAGCGAACCCGAGGCCGGGATTGTTTACTAGCGCATTCGTATTTCGAATTTGAATGCGGCACGCAAGTCAAATCAATCGTCGAATCGCTAGTCGCATCAAGCGTCAAATCATTAGTCACTTTGAGTGATGTGACAACTTGCCACATTGATTGATTGAGTGATGTGACTTGATAGAAGTGGTTGAAAGCTTTTTGAATGCTTGATAGACATATATTTTTATTTTAATATTTGGTATATGTTGAATTGATTTGAGAAATCAATTAACCTTTTTACACATTTCCAACTCACTGTTCAGGTCACATGTTTTGACGTTTCAACGAACTGTTTCGAGTGTTTTCGTGGTTTTTAGTGTAGTTTTATATGGTTATTTCAAGGGTTACAAGTGCAGTTTATGTTAAGTGCAGTTTATGTTACTGTTTTAAGGAATTTTAGGGACTATTTTGGGAGTGGTTTGGGCTGTTGTCCAGACGTGTTTCAAGGGCTGTTTGGGGTGTGTTTGGGCTGCTGTTTGGAGGTATATTTTCGGTGATGGAGGGGTGCTGTATGGGGGAGATTTTCGGTGATGGGTAGAGGTTTAGGAGGGTCATATTTTCGGTTAGGGAGTGGAGGAGATGAGGGGAATTATTTATGTTCTTCTTGTTGCTATTGCCGTGAGTGGCTAAGGCTCTTTGTGTTGTGATTTTCGTGTGTGTTATCTGTATCAGCTAGAGGAGTGCATTGTTGAGTTTCTAATATAAGTCCCAAGATCATGAAATCAAGCATAAAAAATGCATGAATACATCAAGGAATAATGGCGGAAGAAACATATACTCACAATGATTGGTTTGAGATGCAAAGAACACAAGTCTTTTTTTTCTACCTCCATCAAGCTCTCGTTTTGGCCATCTTGAACTGCAGTGGAGTGCACGGTGGGGGCTGTTTTGGTGCTCCAAACCGGCCATGAAAGACTCCATTGAAGCTCCAAGCTTTGAGATTCCATTCCATGCTCACAAACTCACTTCCCTATCACCTTTGTATTCCTCCATGAGTGTGCTAGCACTTAGATCTTGCAACAAGATCCAAAAGCTTCTCCATTTGCTCGGTCAAACCAGATGAAAGTGAAAAAGAATCGGCCAAGGAGACCGTGAGAGAGAGGTGAAGGTTTTTGGCTCCAAAAGCCTTAAAAACCGTAAAATGAAGAGAGAATGAGTTGCCAAATAAAAATTGTAAAAGGGTTTATATAATTTCCAAAATATATAAACCATTTACCTTTTTTTTTCTATTTAAAAAAAAAAAACAAAGCATTAAATGCTTGTCAATCACAAAATCAACTTATATCAATCACTCAAATGTCACATCACTCAAAGTGACATGTGATTTGACGTTTGACGTGACTTGCGATTTGACGCTTGATTTGACTTGCGTGCTACTCGCATTCGAAATGCGAATGCGCTCGCAAACAATCTTGGGCTCGGGTTCGCTAATTCCAAATTAACGAATTTTCCGTTGCGTCGTAATTAAATGATTACGCCTAGTGAATTCACTATTCAGTCGTCGCTAACGAATTATTCTAAATTAATTCGTTCGCCCGAATTAAAATCCAATTTTAATTCCGCGTCGAAATCCAATTTCTAATAATATATCAAATATATTATTTTATCGATTAATTCCAAATTAATCGGTCTCTCTCTTTAATTAATATTTTATCCCAGATAAAATATCTCTGTGATTAATCCCAGATTAATTTTCTCTCTCTTCTTCTAATTAATCCCAGATTAATTAAGTGCGAGTTATACGTCATCGGTGAATCTTCGGGAAGCGACCCATGAGATCTCCGGATATGTTGGCAGTAAATACGGTCGTCGGACTATTCGAACACGTAAGTACCTCGTACTACGTTTTATACCGATTTACAAGACAAGTTTGGCTTCTAGCAAAGCGCCATGCCTACCCAATTCTCCAGAAATATTCTTACAGGAATATATAGATCTGTATCAAGCGTAGTATACCGTAGTATTGTGTATATCGGCCCAGTATCGGATAGTCACGTGCTAGGGCTGGGGCTGGATAAGTGTCTCTGCCCCGTCCGAAGCACATGTCGGATGTCTGGTAACTAGTCTCTATAATCGGATATACATGACCTTGTCATAATATCCCGATGGCCGGCCAGCACTTAAGAGCACTAATACCGTATCCTGCGTGACATCATCTCCACTATGACTGAAGTGATACTTCCGTCTCGACATCACACCCAATACACTACGACTCTCTGATAAACCCAGAAGTGGTGTACGCAGAACCGGTTAAAGCCCTGTACCACCAGACCAAAGTCTAAATCTATCGATTATCGTAAGTATTAGCGATGCAAGTCTCAGGTTAAGACTATACACACCTACCTTGATTTCGGCCTCCCATAGACACATAGTCATAATACCAATGGGATTCCGAGGGGTCTATCCAGAGCGAAGCTGTTTCCCGTACCATCGGTGAAACACGACCTCCTATCGCACTTGCATAAGTATCCGATACTTATATATATGAGAACTATGCCGTTGTGCCCTCACAACGCACACAAGTGCAATACTAGCCTATTCCGCATTATCGATGTCCAGTCTCGATAATACTCCTGCTAGGGATATTTAATGATTAAACCTTCAGGGACTGATACTGTCTCATATCATTCTCAGTCCAGGAACTAATCATAGGGACCTCTCTTCATTTATATATCTAAGGTGATCTAATCACAAATGATGAGAGTACAATCTCCTTTGTCACATAGTTAATTTGTACAACAACACCGTGATCTGTACAAATAGTGACGCTATGGGTCATAATTGTCCAACAATCTCCCACTTGGCCTATAGCCAGTCACTCGAGTGTCTAACACCCGAACTATGTACGGTTGGCTCAAACTGCTAAGAAAGCTTTCGTCAGCGGATTTGCATGATTATCATCTTGATGCGATTTATTCGGTCATCACATCGCCACGATGTATGATCCGAACGAATCAGACGAATATCTAAGTATGTCTCTGGATCGTTGATGAGACCATTAATTCTTTAGCCTGTGCTGACGCCTAGCTCAGCTGCTAACAGAACTATATCTAATCCAATTAGATTTGTATCGACCCAAATCACTTCCATTGTTGCTTCAGCTGCAACAACACCCGCATTTGTTGTTTATTCGGTAACAATATCTTGCTTGGAAGATTTCCAGCTCACTGTACCGTTATTCAAACTGTATAGTACCGTTGCGACTTTTAGTCGTCTTTATCGGTTATATGAAACTTGCTACAGTGACCCCAGTCACTTTAAGTTCTCCTTCTCCATAGACTAAGACAACATCTTTAGTTCTCTAAGATACTAACGGATGTTCTTAATATTAATCCAGTGACTATCACTCGGATTGGCCTTGTTGTGAATCCATATGCTCAAAGCGTATGATACACCAGGTCTTGTACATTTTTAAATGTACGGTTTCTAGGAGAGTATTTCGAAAGCCAAGCTTTCGCCGATATTTATTTTATGGGAATATCATTTCCAAGAAATGACGTATTATCATTATTTTATAGGACAGCCACTGTCATGCGCTCCCACTAACCCCTCCTTATATACACAAGAATTATTTTCGTTTTGAATTAAATCGTACACATTATGATTATATCAAAACGATAATTCCAAGAACCTAATGCTTGCTTCAATCCAATCATGGATCGAATAACCTGCATTATCCAAATGGATTTACCGTGGCAACAGGTAAAAGTTGAATCGTAATCAACACAATGTTGATAACTATACCTTTCCGTTAAAAGCCTAGCTTTATACGCTGGTATGTTGCCATCCATGTATGTCTTCCTAGAAGACTTTTAAGTACCATTAGGCACAATGCCTTGTGGTACATCAACTAGTATCCAAACTGGTTGACATACATGGAATCCATTTCGGATTATACTTAGGGAGTTGATATCTTGTATCACTTCCTCATACGTAGTCAGTTGGTATTCCCCAATAAGATTCACATCTTTATGAGGTTAGATCAGAAACCCATACCCCAGGTTGTTTTCTGACTCTGTCCGACCTACGCGGTTCTTGTGTATTCGAAGATTAATGGTAATAGTCTCATCCTCGATGAACTATTCATGTTCCATTAAGATTCAGTGCCTTGAACAGTATTACTCCGATTTCCATCGAGTTATACTATCCTCCCACTTACCACTGCATATCGGTATTCCTCTCAGGAAAACCGTATGGTGAGTAACAATCTAATTGTTCTCTTGTGAGATGTATAAGTACAATACTTATGGTATCCCTAGGATAACCTACATTTGGCACTTATCCTATTTGGGTTTTAGTTTGGTATCATCCAAACATATGCCTAGCATACCCAAATTATCAGGAATGAGAAACCCGGTTTCTTTCCCGTTCATATCTAATATGATATCTGTCAAACAGATTATTATGGAACCTTATTCAAAATAAGTTCTTGCACTGTTTAAAGCTTATCCGTTGAAGGAAATGGTAGCTCAGAGCGACTCGTGATTAACCTTATTATGTCTAACAAAATTCGGTTAATCCGTTCGGACACACCGTCAAACTGACGTATTCCGGGAGGAGTCCTTATTTGAAAGAATACTATACTCTTTCATATATACTAGAAATTTATTGCTTAAGTATTTTCCATTACAGTCTTACCATGACGGTTTAATACTTTAGCCGATCTTTTGTCTATTTCGTGTCGAAACTCTAAAAGTTTCCGATTTGTGTTTCAAAGAAACACATAACCATACGCGATGCCACATCCGTACAGGTCACGAAATATTCATATCCATATCTAGCCTAGCTAGACATGGGCCCACTTGCTTCACTATGAAGTAGGGCTAACAGATCGGTGGCATTTACACTTTTACCAAGTAAATAGTGTTTTAGGCACTTTGCCCAAATAGACTAGATTCGTAGACTTTATTTGAATAGAATCAAATCAGTCCTAGTACCCGCTCTTCAAAAGTGCGGATATACGATTCTTGTTTAGTAGTGTCCCTGACAACTATGCCACAATTAAGTTTCTTAACTGATCAAATCAGTTTGAGCTATTTATTTGTCATGTTATATAATTGAGATATTATTTATATTCAAAATATAAATCCTGTTATTCACATCTAATGTGTTTATCTCAATATCATCTTTATATAATGAAACACTTTAGTGTTCTAGAATATAAAGGTACACCCGCAGCGGGTTATACGCGATATAGAGATAATGTTTCTAGTCAAACTAGCTACATTATAACAGTTTCTAATTTAAGTACTAACCCGAAGGTAGTTCCTAAATTCAGGTATCTACGGTTAAAACAGCGACTTTCGTCCTGTTTCCAATTCGCAGATAAATCTCTATTGAAGTCAGTATCCTGTTCAAAACAGATTCTGAACATCAATATATTTTATGTACCACACTAAGTATTTAAAATCCAATTTCAATACTAGTTGTGAACATAATTATGACAATCATATTTGAAGTCAGAGCCTTGCTCGTCTTCTATTCCTTCTTAGGATATGTCCTTTATCTTCCCAGAAGATTATAATGATTTTTTGCCTTTGCCTGTTTCAACATTCCAGAAGCCTTTGGCCAAGCCTCGTGTTTCTGGAATATCGAATTAAGGTGCGCCTTGCGCTACAAGCTTAATAATTATTTTATCAAATAAAAAACCTATTAATTTCCAGGACCATCCTGAAACTTTATTCCCAATTTGAAAATTAAACCATTTAAACACATTTTCCCCAGGATTATGTTTTAAATGTCAATCTTTCAATTATATCTTGATTCTAATAGTCCAACTATTTAATCAACGATTTGTGGTACTATTTATTATAATGATTATAATAGTCCAACTATATAATCAAATATAATTTAAATTAATTAACCTCAATTACATTGATTACTATAGTCCAACTATAAAATCAACTGTAAACTGAAATTAATTAATTCAAATATATTGATTAATATAATCCAATTATATATAATCAAATATAATACAGTCCAACTGTTTATTAAAACAACAATTTAAATATTAGTCCAACTAACATTTAATCTAACGACGAAATAATTTGAATGAGCGCGTATGGCGAGTAATTGAACGAGTATTGCAAATTCAATTCTTGCGCCTCCCACTATTTTTCGGCGAGCCTCTAACCCTCTGTCGAGTACTCGGGAAACCGTGTTTCCTAGTGGGCTAGGATCCCGTTAAATATCACACAATCTTGACTTTGGCCAACAAATTGTATGATAATTAACTAGGTAGATCTCGAAGATCAATTGGATCCCATCCAATTCCTAGATCCAGTAGGCGGATATCCAAATCCTAAACATATATCTTATATATGCCAATACATCCAATGTACCTACCTAACCTTTTTCCTCTGAATCAACTAAGCCTTGGCTTTGGCACAACAAACCTAGTGATCCCAGTCAAGTGTGACCCATTGACCATGGAAAGCTTCGTAATCAATGTCGATGGACAAGAAGTGGTCTTGACTTTGGCCAACAAACCACAACTTGGACAAGACACCGATATGGAACAAAGCTCTCGTGATTCAAACACATCTTCGACGGACAAAGGGCTTGACTTTGGCCAACAACCCAATGCCAATCTCGGATCTTGAGTAGAATCACTCAATGGAAGGAAAAACACTTGATATTGAGCGAGGGTTTTTCGCGTGCAAATTGGCTACCAATTTATTATCTTTATTAAGGTCTCATCATCATACACCCTTAAACATGCATTCTAAACACATAATAAAGCGCATATGAAATAAAATAATAATGATATGCGGATGGATACTTTACATTGATCCTAGATCAAATCTCTCATTTTCTCTCTCCAAAGCTAGCACATGTATTTACTTCTACCCGTTACACTACACTTCTAAAGAAACCTCATTTACATTGAGGGGAATAGGTGAGAAGAGAATACAAAGAGTATAGAGGTGATAAGGCTGGACACGCAGGTCCAATTAATAAATCAAATTTATTACAATTTCCAAAATTGTCCCACACCCGACTAATATCCATCCGATATACATTATTCATGCATCGCAACCATGTATTCATACAAGCATGTTATCAATCAATCTAATCCAATTAATTAATCTGATAATTAGTGATCATCCAATGTTCAAACAACGATTTGATTTTTGCTCGAGTCAAACTCGTTTTGCGAATAAGTACTCAAAGTACGAATTCTTGAATTAAATTAAACTACATAATTAAATCCAATTTAATACGCATTTAATTCTAATTCACTATTTAATTCCAAATTAAATATTACACTTTTATTAACGAACCTTTACGACTTAAATTCCAATTTAATCGCAACGGGTCTCAAAGCCCGATTAACATCTAATGTTTATTTAATTAAAGTCCAATGGGCTTTTAATTAATTTCTATAAGGCGTGGACTTTTGGTCAACTCGGGTCAAACCGAATAACCAAAATCCAATCCGGGAGTTACCCCATAAGCCCAGAAATCAATTTTGGCCCATTAGGCCCAATTAAATAATTAAGGTCCATTAAGTCATAATTGGACTTTATGGATGCGGTTTTAGGCCCAATTGGATCCAACCAAATTTGCCTAAACTCAACTTTGTACAACAAAGCCCAAAAGCCCAATCACAACCTTAAAGGCCCAATTTCCAAAAATAAGCCCAATTAATTAACTTATAAAATTCTAAATTCCATAATTAATTAACCTAAGTGTAATACACAATTAACCACCCAATTAATATTTCTAAAACACATCATTAGCATACTTAATCATGCACTTTAACATAAATAGTGTCCAACACAATTTATTAAAATCAAACCCAATTTACATGCTTTTGTTCTCGGCAATTAGGGGTTTTTCCAATCCGATTCGGTTTCAATCCAATCGAATCCACAATCATCATTTCCCAAATCAATTCAATTCATCCAATGAATTAAAATAAAAAAACACAATGAATTTCAAATTCAATTGAATTCGGCCAAGCCACTTTAATTTGGGAAAAATGTTCCAAATCAAATTCAATCAAATTGAACTTCAAAACAACATTACCCAATTGTTTTAAGTCATCCAATGATCAAACAAACAAAATCACCAAGAAATTTAGGGTTCTTTAATTTCGGCCAACATAAGCAATTTGGGGAAATTTGTTCCAAAAACACAATTTCAACAAATTGATCCAATCAATCTTAAATTAAACATACTTTAAGCATTCTCATTCATCCAATTTCACAAAATATGCTCAAAATCAAGTTTACCCAAATTTTGTCACTTTATGCCAACATAAAAATTGGGGAAATTTGTTCCAAACACAATTTCTTCAAATTGATCCAATCAATCATTAATTCATCAACATTTAAGCATACTTAATCAATCAATTTAATCAAATCATGCTTCAATTGATTTTACCCAATTTGTCATGCCCAAAATTTAGGGAAATTGAATCCAATCCAATTTCATGAAATTGATCATGCACAACTTCAAATCAACATACAAGCATACTTAATCATCCAATTTAACCAAATCATGCTTCAATTGATTATCCCCAATTTTAACCCTAACTTTTTCATTCTTGATAATAGCTCTAGATACCATTGTTGACTTTCTAATATAGGTCCTAAGATCATGAAATCAAGCATAAAAAACGCATGAATACATCAATGAATAATGGCGGAAACATATACTCACAATGATTGGTTTGAGATGCAAAGAACACAAGTCTTTTTCTACCTCCATCAAGCTCGGTTTGGCCATCTTGAACTGCAGTGGAGTGCACGGGGGGGCTGTTTTGGTGCTCCAAAAACCGGCCATGAAAGACTCCATTGAAGCTCCAAGCTTTGAGATTCCATGCTCACAAACTTCACTTCTCTATCACCTTTGTATTCCTCATGAGTGTGCTAGCACTTAGATCTTGCAACAAGATCCAAAAGCTTCTCCATTTGCTCGGTCAAACCAGAAGAAAGTGAGAAGAATCGGCCAAGGAGACCGTGAGAGAGAGGTGAAGGTTTTTTGGCTCCAAAAGCCTAAAACCATAAAATGAGAGAGAGAATGAGTTGCCAAATAAAAAATGTAAAAGGGTTTATATATTTCCAAAATATATAATAAACCATTTACCTTTTTTCTATTTCAAAAAAAAAAAAACAAAGCATTAAATGCTTGTCAATCACCACAAATCAACTTATATCAATCACTCAAATGTCACATCACTCAAAGTGAAATGTGATTTGACGTTTGAGTGACTTGCAATTTGACGCTTGATTTGACTTGCGTGCCGTACTCGCATTCGAAATGCGAATGCGCTCGCAAACAATCTCGGGCTCGTGTTCGCTAATTCCAAATTAACGAATTTTCCGTTGCGTCGTAATTAAATGATTACGCCTAGCGAATTCACTATTCACGTCGCTAACGAATTAATTCTAAATTAATTCGTTCGCCCGAATTAAATTCCAATTTTAATTCCGCGTCGAAATCCAATTTCTAATAATATATCAAATATATTATTTTATCGATTAATTCCAAATTATCGTTCTCTCTCTCTCTTAATTAATATTTTATCCCAGATAAAATATCTCCGTGATTAATCCCAGATTAATTTTCTCTCTCTTTTAATTAATCCCAGATTAATTAAGTGCGAGTTATACGTCATCGGTGAATCTTCAGGAAGCGACCCATGAGATCTCCGGATATGTTGGCAGTAAATACGGTCGTCGGACTATCCGAACACGTAAGTACCTCGTACTACGTTTATACCGATTTACAAGACAAGGTTGGCTTCTAGCAAAGCGCCATGCCTACCCTATTCTCCAGAAATATTCTTACAGGAATATATAGATCTGTATCAAGCGTAGTATACCGTAGTTGTGTATATCGGCCCAGTATCAGATAGTCACGTGCTAGGGCTGGGGCTGGATAAGTGTCTGCCCCGTCCGAAGCACATGTCGGATGTCTGGTAACTAGTCTCTATAATCGGATATACATGACCTTGTCATAATATCCCGATGGCCGGCCAGCACTTAAGAGCACTAATACCGTATCCTGCGTGACATCATCTCCACTATGACTGAAGTGATACTTCCGTCTCGACATCACACCCAATACACTACGACTCTCTGATAAACCCAGAAGTGGTGTACGCAGAACCGGTTAAAGCCCTGTACCACCAAGACCAAAGTCTATCGATTATCGTAAGTATTAGCGATGCAAGTCTCAGGTTAAGACTATACACACCTACCTTGATTTCGGCCTCCCATAGACACATAGTCATAATACCAATGAGATTCCGAGGGGTCTATCCAGACCGAAGCTGTTTCCCGTACCATCGGTGAAACACGACCTCCTATCACACTTGCATAAGTATCTGATACTTATATATATGAGAACTATGCCGTTGTGCCCTCACAACGCACACAAGTGCAATACTAGCCTATTCCGCATTATCGATGTCCAGTCTCGATAATACTCCGGCTAGGGATATTTAATGATTAAACCTTCGGGGACTGATACTGTCTCATATCATTCTCAGTCCAGGAACAAATCATAGGGACCTCTCTTCATTTATATATCTAAGGTGATCTAATCACAAATGATGAGAGTACAATCTCCTTTGTCACATAGTTAATTTGTACAACAACACCGTGATCTGTACAAATAGTGACGCTATGGGTCATAATTGTCCAACATGCATGTCTTGGTTATGGGTTGTTTATATATAGAAGGGCTAGGGCTTCACCTTGTCTCACAAGGAATGGATTTTGGCATTAAAGAGAGATATGATTTGGTGTTGAGCAAGGAAAGTCAAAGATTGAGGGGGGACAAATCTTGGCTAGATTAGGAATACAAAATATTTAATTTGTTATGATTGATTTTAATTAGGCATGACATCTTTTTAATTTAGTATATGATTAGTTTGGTTAGGAAGTTAATATATTTGATTTATCTTTATTAGGTATGATTATATTATGTTTTATTTAATTGGTAAATGGTTTAAATATTTTATATAATATTTAATGTTTAATTTAATTAAATTGGGATGTGTTTTATGGGCTTTGGGGAGCTAATTGGGCTGAGGTGCGAGGCTAGCAGCAAAACCAGAAACACTGACACCGTTCGAACGCCCATTCGAATGCTGGACGAACGTCCACAATCTGCCTGACGTTCGAACGAAGTAACGAACGCAGCACTAACGAAGACAGTGAACTTGTGAAATGAACTTGATGACCTACTTATTCTGAATTTCCCCTTCCGACCTCCGTTTCCCGCAACATCCTTAGCTAAAAAGGTAGTGCCTCCAACTGAGACTCATCATCGGGTTTCACATGCGAAAATGCAATACCTACACAAGACCTATGGCTGAAATTGTGTCTACCCCGTACAAAGTATATATCGGATCACTGGCAACTAGTCTCTATAATCGGATAATCATGACCTAGTCATATTATCCCGATGACTACAGTACTTAAGAGTACCAGTTCCGTATCCATGCGTGATCATCATCTCCATATGAATGAAGTGATATTTCCATCTTGACATCACACCCAATACACTACGATTCTCAGTATACCTAGAAGAGGAGTACACATAACCTGTTAAAGCCCCGGATGTCCAAAACCAAAGTATACTGATTGTCGCAACTATTAGCAATGCAAGTCTCATATTAAGACCAAATACACCTACCCTGATTTAGATTCCCATAGACACATAGTCATAATTACAATGGGATTCTGAGGGGTATATCCAGAGCGAAGCTATTCCCGTACCATCGATAAATAGAAGCTCCTATCACACTTGCATAAGTATCCAATACTTAAATATATGAGAACTATGTCGTTACGCTTCCATAACGCGCATAAGCGAAATACTAGCCTATTCCGCATTATCGATATCTAGTCTTGATAATACTACGACTAGGGATATTTAATGATTAAACCTTTCGTGGATTAATATTGTCTCATATCTTATTAATCCGGTACTAATCATATGGTCTTTTATCATTTATATATCTAGGTAATCCAATTATAAATGATAAAAGAGCAATTTCTTTGGTCACATAGTTAATTTTATACAAGAACACCATATCCTTTACAAAATAGTGATGCTATGAGTCATAATTTTCCAACAAAACGTCCCCAACTACACACCAAACCATGTCCCCAAAATACATAGCTATTGGTCAGGATTGCTACACTAACCACACCTTTGTAAATCAAAGGACATAGCCTACCATGTAGCTGTTTTGTAACATTCCCCCCTCAGGGATGCTACTGGCAGGCAACATGTTACCTTGTCAGCATCAGCCTCTAACTAACTGACTGACTAACTGAACTATAATGCTCTTATTGTTATTTGACAAATATGAATCACACATTTACACTAGATGGATACTTGCCCAACTTAATTTTATTAAACAAATTTGTTCTTTATAATTCTAAACTTGCTATCCTAAACTCTGGTAACTTCGACTCTGACAATATTAAATAATGACTCTCATGTAACTTACACATGATTGTACGTTAACTCTTAAACATTGACTTGATTGATCCTTATACATCAAACATGACTGATGTGTGGACCCATTAACTATAGTGACTGCCATTAGTATCCATCCTCTCGAGCTCGTCCTCTGAATAGACCTACAAAATAGAAAACACTAGAGAGTGGGGGATTATATCGTTTGAATGACCTAGTGAGTGGATAATTTAAAACATGAACTAAAATGCTTTATGACATTTATTTTCTAAAACCGAAATCATCTCATTTTACAAGAAAAACTAATCTTCTCTAAAAACTCTTTTTTCTAAAAAAAAATATTTTTTTTTTATTTTTGTAAAACTTTTTTAGAAACTTCTTTCTTTCTGTAGAACTTTGAGATTTCTCATTAAACTAATTCTTTCTGAACTCTTTCATAAAAATATTATTGCTAAAAATCACATCTAAAAAACAACTGACGTATGAGAGCGTTACGTATCGCCGTCCCCCAAGTCACTGAACTAGAGATATAAGCGCTAATCAGTTCTGCCATCCTGACCCTGCAACTAGGATCTAGGGGTGTTATATAGTACTGTCTCCCTAGTCCTGAAACTATATGTGCACATGTCTGATGTATCCGTCAATTCCATAAGCCGTCAATTCCAAAAGTCTATGAGATTGGATTTTTCCCCAATCTAAAAAAATAATAAAAGAAATTGTCTCAAAATATCAAAGCGTAGTAGGTCTGAAAATAGTTTTAAACGCATCAAAACATTTCAATAATTTTAGCCTCATCTCAAAGTATAACTTAGATATCATCAAATTCAAATTACTTTATAAAATCAATAAAATATTATGAAAAGAAAGTATCCACTCACAGATTTGGAATATGACTGGCACTACTTCACGGTGTCGAATAAAATCGCGATTCCTACCGACAATCTATAATTGATAAACTTTATTAGAACATAAGTTGTGAGATATGTTTCCGATCAATAAATTGTTAGGGATATGCCCTATACCCAACTTGTGGATGGGCTATATGTACATGTATTTGCAATATTTTCATTAATTAATAAAATGGCAATCTTTATTATACGTGTCTTAGATAAATTATATGAATCATCAAAAACTGTAATAAAGCCCTTGGAGTAATAAGATGATGGCTTCCATGCCTTATGGGAATCATTACTCTCAAATTTTTCTAGTCATAGTTTTGTGAATATTCTGGGCGTTCACAAAGTGGAGAGACTATCATGATGATATGATCCGCCCTTAAGTGCGGTAGCCGATCTCATAGGCTACTAGCGGAGATCCGTCCGCTTGGTGTATCACATGGATGCATGAGTTGCTTGTGTCTATCGAACTGACCGCCGAAAGTTTTCACATGGAGTGTTTATCCCATGTGTCTGTGAGAACTTTCATGTATCGATTGTATGACTAGTCCTTAGACTTGAGGTCTTTACAATCTTATGTGTGGATCATCTGACTTTGACATTCTCCTTCCTCGGTTCAAAATATTCGATCATAAGGGTATAATGGGTGATTTGTTGAAACATCATGCTTGGCTCTATGTCGGACAAATTTCAGAAAGCTCACGAAGATATGGATGCTCAAACCATCATCTTTCACTTGAAGGAGTTTTATGTAACTTCCGTTCATACCGTGAGATTCCAAGTGTCATGTGCCTTATTCCAAACAAGGTATAAGAAAGGATCTATTAGTGGACATGTGCTTATGATGATTGGCCACATTAAAAAATTGGCCAACCTTGGGTTCATCATGGATCATGAGATAGGTCACGATCTAATTCTTCAATCCTTACCAAAATACTTCTCTAACTTTATTATGCAGTTTCATCTGTCTAATAAAGAAGCTACTTTAGCAGAATTGCACATTCCGATAAAACAAGCAGAGAAGGACTAGAAACCGGAGCTTAAAACCTCTGTCATGCTTACGGGTACGGACCTGAAGCCATGAGGCCCAAAGAAAAATAAGGGCAAGGCTAAGCCTCTAGATCACCTAAAGCCAAATGGTAAAGTGGAGAAGAAAAAATGAAAGGGGAAATGTTTCTTTTGTTGAAAGAAGGGTCATTGAAAGAAAGACTGCAGATCCTTGAAAGCCAAGGAAGCTAGGGAAGCCCAAGAGGCCAAAAAGCCCAATGCTTCAGGTATGTTGTTTATCAAAACTCTGAACCTTCTACTTGGGTTCTTGACACCGGTTGTGGGACTCACTTGTGTAACAATGTGCAGGGCCTGAGAAACAGTAGGAGACTTCGTCATGTGGAGGTTGACTTACGCATGGGTAATAGAACAAAACTGGCTGCATTGTGCGTGGGGACTTATTCATTAGTTTTGCCGAATGGTTTACTTTTAGACTTAGAAGATTGTGTTTATGTATATTCTCTAGTAAAAAATATCATTTCAATTTATTCTTTATGTAATAAAGGCTTTTCATGCCTAATAAGTTGTAATGAATGTTCTATTTATTTCAATGAAATAAAATATGGAGATGGTATTTTGAATAATGGTTTCTATGTCTTACAAACTAACAAAGAATGTTCAACCTCTAATAAATACAACGTTAACTCGAATAATCTCAATGAATCACTTCTATGGCACAGTCGTTTAGGTCATATCAATGAAGCAAGATTAACAAAGCTACATAAGGATGGGTATTTCAGACCCTTCAAATATGAACTTTATGGAGCTTGTGAGTCTTGTTTACTTGGTAAAATTACAAAATTACCCTTCAAAGGTAAATGACAGCGTGCAGCGGAGACATTAGAACTCATATACTCTGATTTATGCGGACAAATGTCAGTCACCGCTAGAGGTGGATTCGCCTACTTCATTACCTTTATCGATGATCACTCGCGATATGGGTATGTGTACCTTATGGGGTACAAATCTAAAGCCTTTGAGAAAGCTGAAGTAGAACCAGCTTAATAAAAGTATTGAGTCACTAAGGTCTGACCGAGGTGGTGAATACTTAAACGATATTTGAAGATTACTTGAGAGAAAATGGCATTGTTTCCCAGTGCACTCCTCCGGGAACTCCACATCATAATTGGGTCTTCGAAAGGAGAAATCAGACATTATTAGATATGGTCCGATCAATGATGCCAGACACGGATCTACCTCTTTCATTTTGGCGTCTTGCTTTAGAAACTGCAACACTACTACTAAACCAAGTTCTGTCCAAGACTATTAGTCAAACACCATATGAGTTATGGTCTGGGAAACATCATAGTCTTAGTTATCTAAGAGTTTGGGGATGTGACGCATATGTTAAGCTCACATAAACTGACAAATTGGATGATAAGGCAGTTAAATGTAAGTTTGTAGGATATGCCTTGAACTCAAGAGCATACGTGTTCTACGTCCCATATGAACAAAGAACATTTGTCTCACAAAATGCTAAATTTATAGAGAATGAATTCCTTCTCAAGAAATATAGTGGGAGTAGACTTGACCTCGATGAGGTACGAGAAGAACAAACTAATATAGAACTAAATGCCAGACCCCTCAATAGGGCAGCGACGAAACGACCACAATGTTATGAACTTAGAAGGTCTGGTAGGGAAAACTATAAGCCTGAAAGATATGGTTTCCATATTGATAAGGAACATGATCAGGTCATTGATAATGGCGATCCCACCAGTTATGATGAAGCAATGCGTGACATTGATTCAGTCAAGTGGCTTGAGGCCATGAAATCTGAAATAGACTCTATGTATCAGAATCAAGTCTGGGACTTGGTGGATGCACCTGAATGGATAAAACACATAGGCTGTAAGTGGATTTACAAGCGTAAAACTGATGTAGAAGGCAACATCCAAACCTATAAGGCTAGGTTGGTGGCGAAAGGTTATAGACAAATCCAAGGAATTGAATATGACGAAACCTTCTCGCCTGTTGTAATGATAAAGTCCATTCGAATTTTACTAGCATCAGCTGCACACTTTGATTATGAGATTTGGCAGATGGATGTCAAAACAACTTTCCTTAATGGGAACCTCGTAGAGGAAGTCTATATGACACAACCTGAGGAGCTTTCATCTAAGGATGATCATAATACAGTATGCAAGCTTAAACGATCCATTTATGGACTCAAGTAAGCCTCCAGAATTTGGAATATATGATTTTATGAGACAATCAAAGAATTTGACTTTATCAAAAATGTAGACAAGCCTTGTGTTTACAGGAAAGCTAGTGGGAGTGCTGTTATATTTCTTGTATTATATGTCGATGACATATTAATCATCATGAATGATATTCCCATGATGCAAACCACCAAGCAATGGTTATCTCAGAATTTCTCCATGAAAGATTTGGGAGAAGCAGCCTACATCCTCGGCATTAAGATCTACCGTAATAGATCTAAGAGGTTGTTAGGACTTTCTCAATCTACGTACATAGATAAAGTTTTGAAAAGAATCAAAATGGAAGATTCCAAAAGAGGTAATTTACCTACTTGTCATGGAATCAAATTATCTATGGAGCAATTTCCAAATACTCCTTCAGATAGAGAGCTTATGAGTAGGATCTCTTATGCTTCAGCAATAGGATTGATCATGTACGCCATGTTATGTACAAGACCTGGTGTCTCTTATGCTCTTAGCATAATGATCAGGTATCAGGCAAATCCTAGTGCGAAACACTGAGAAGCTGTCAAAACAATCCTCAAGTATCTGAGAATAACTAAGGATGTGTTCTTGACATACGGAGATTGTTCTGAGATGAAAGTCATTGGTTACTGTGATGTGAGCTTTCAGACCGATAAGGATGACAACAGATCTCAAATTGGATATCTGTTTACTATGAATGGGGGAGCTTTTAGATGGAAAAGCTCAAAATAGTCAAGTATAGCGGACTCCACCACTGAATCCGAGTATATTACAGCATCTGAGGCAGCTAAAGAAGCAGTCTGGATAAAGAAGTTCATCACGGAGATGGAAGTGCTTCCCGTGATAAAGAATGGCGTCACGATGTACTATGACAACACGGGTGCCATTGATCAATTAAAGGAACCACAGTCCCACCAGAAATCCAAGCATGTACTCAAACGATTTCATCTTATCAGGGAGATTGTTGAGAGAAAATAAGTTATTATAGAGAAAATACCTACAGAAGATAATCTTGCAGATTCTCTGACTAAAGAGCTGACTCAAGAAAAGCATGATAGGCACACCCAAGCGTATGATGTCCAGATTCATACTAGTTGGCTATAGTGCAAGTGGGAGATTTTAGGGATATGCCCTATACCCTCTTATGGATGGGCTATATGTACATGTATTTGCAATATTTTCATTAATTAATAAAATGGCAATCTTTATTATACATGTCTTACATAAATTATATGAATCATCAAACACTGTAATAAAGCCCTTGGATTAATAAGATGATGGCTTCTACGCCTTATGAGAATCATTACTCTCAAACGTTTCTAGTCATAGTTTTGTGAAGAATCTGGGCGTTCACAAAGCAGAGAGACTAGCATGATGATATGATCCGCCCTTAAATAGGGTAGCCGATCTCATAGGCTACTAGCGGAGATCCGTCCGCTTGGTGTATCACATGGATGCATTATTTGCTCGTGTCCATCGAACTGACCACCGAAAGTTTTCACATGGATTGTTTATCTCATGTGTCTGTGAGAACTTTCATGTATCGATTGTATGACTAGTCCTTAGACTTGAGGTCTTTACAATCTTATGTGTGGATTAAAAGAATTTGACATTCTCCTTCCCTGGTTTAAAAGATCCGGTCACAAGGGTATGCTTGGGTCATTTGTTGAAACACATGAAGTTTGTAAAGATACAACAGAGAATCACCACTCTCTCGGATAGTATTTTCTTATAAGAGTAGTATTCCAGTTCTCGGGTTGATATGTGTGATCAGTGATTGAGACTGTGGCCGCAGCGGAAGAATCATGTGAGATTCTTGGGTTAGCACGATTCATGACACTGTCAACATCATACCTTTGACTATATGGGTAGACACTTTCCATACCCTAAGTCAAACAGTGGGGATACAGTGAGGCGAGAGACCATATCATATGTAAATCGCATACAAAATGAGTATATATCTTTCATTCTCATTTGGGGGCCTTGGCATGTTGTTGGATGTCAACCTTGGTAATTGAAATCGAACGACCATCTGATCAGAGGATAATTTATATGTGATTAAATTATCATATTTCATTTCATGTCTAACTTGAGGGGAACCCAAAAGGTCACACACAACAAATTCGAAATCAATGGTTAACAGTGCACAGTACAAATTTAACAGCATATATGATTGCTGTAGGAATTGTTTATAAATGGTTCGATGTGTTTAATTAATGAACAGATCATTTATGAGGTTCCAAAGTGGCTTAGGGATTGGTAAATGACGATATAGGCACTTTGGGAATTGGAAAATGAATAAGAAAATAAAAAAAAAATATGTGTTTTAATTTATTTTATTATTATTTTTTATTTGTTTTGAATTCCAATTCGGCCCAAACTCTTATTAGGGTTTTATAATCTCATTAAACCACTATATTAAGATACAATGGCTAAGATTTAATTAACATTTTACGAACATCGGATTCTTAATTAATTTTGTTGTCTTTGAAGCACCTATATAAACCCAAATAATTCTATACAAATTTTTACACCAAAAACTTTTCATATCTTGGGTTTATATAAGTTAGCAACTCTAAAGTTTAAGAGTAAGCCACAGATTTTGAGGATTTTTAAGTCTAATTGACTAGAGAAATCTCAAGTTAAAAGTTTTGAGGTATTTGCCTAGGCTAGCACCAAGGGTAAAATACCATTGCACTCAAGGCGTAGTCTTGCCGTTGAGTTTTGGCTTTGGTGTGTGCACCTTTGGAGGCCACACACTTGAGTGGCTCTTTGGAACCTGGAAGAGCTTGCTGAGTTCGAGAAAAGCTTGTAGATTGGATGGAGGACTAGAGGAGTCTTCGGTTCAAGTAAGTCTTTTTTTTTTTTAACTAGAGTTCTTATGATAGTAAGCATGTTTAGGTTTATGTTCTTTGCATGTTTTATGAGTTTTGTTATACTTAGAAAATATAGTAACATGCATAGGCTTGTAGAATAATAAAAACAAATGGGTCTTGGGCAAATGGATAGCGGCATCATAATTTTTAATTTTCCGCTGCGCACTCGCGGCCGATTTCCAACATAAATAAAACATGAAATGCAAGAATACTCGACTTCACTGAGTTAGTAACTTATAAACGTGGTCTAAAATTTTTTACGGGCTAAGGTTTGAAGTTACACAAGTGCGGGAGTGGGAATTTAGATTCTAATAGTCGCTAAGAATTCACTGCTCAATGCCTTACTTTGATAATTCACTGTAAATAATTGGGAAAGAATCCGTGTCTGGAATTTTAATAGAATAGTTATTAATGTATCTAGTGTATGTTGGATTTTACGGATCTCCATTCTAATTTCAGAAACTCAAGTTATAAACTGATGTTCAGAGGCTGTTCAGAAAATAAACTAGGTGCAGAATCGGCAAGTCACTCAACTTCAAAAATTCAGTTTGGCCTTATCTTAAGGCTAAAAATTCTGAATTTTGTATATGTTACTATCTTACGTGTCTCATTTATCTAGAATTTTACGGTTCATCATTTGCGCTTCAGAAACCTGACTTACAAGTTACGTCATTTCAGAGACCATTGTAAACTAACTATGCCGCCAACTTCTTTAATTCTCCGCCTTATCTAATACATTCAATCCAGCGACCCTTAATAAAATTTTCATTATTATAAATACTCTTTATAAATTATGAATATGCTTAATTTCTTAATTTAATTCGAGCTTGATATTACATGAAATACTTTGTATGCGACATGTCTAAATTCCATCATTCTTACAATCCTAGCTAACCATACCCTCATTTTACATCACTGGTTTATGCTCACACACATATGCTTCACACACACGAAATTGGAGAAAAGAAAGAGAAGGCAGAAAGAAGAAAAGGGCCGAGAGAGAGAGAGAGCAGATGAGAAGAAATAGGAACAAAGGACAGAGCCGAGAAAGAAGATGAAGAAAGAAGGGGAAATAAATGGAGGAAGAAGACCGAGATAGAAAGGGAGAGAGAGAGAGCTTTGGCAGTGCGTGAAAGGAAGCAGAAGCATAAGTAAGTAATTTATGTATGTGATTTCGTTGAGATCAATTGGATTTGATAGATATGGGTTTGTTAAAAGAAAATTGGAAAATTGAATGAAAGGGATAATTAGAAACATACTAGAGAAAATCAAATTTAGTTTTGTTGTGCGAAATTGAAGAAATCAAATTGATTAGAGAAGAAGAAGATTCGGCAGAATCCCCTGAAAATTGGGGGAAATTTGGGAAAAGTTCATACAACCTTAGAATAGAAATCGGGAACAATTGTGTAGTCATAAGTGAAAATTATATATATAAATATAAATGCAACTACGTGGTGTTGGTTTCTATAATATGTCCCAAGGAAAGATTAAGCATTCATGAAATACTATAAATGAATATA
>SKCR01035387.1:0-81364 GCA_019454045.1 Zanthoxylum bungeanum | reverse complement strand
ATCATTTTTAACATAAATAAATGGTAAACATCTAACTTTTTATCTATTTTTACAATCAAAGTGATGCAAAAAATAAAATTGAGTTGCGAGAAAAACTCGAAGAGAATAAGATTTTAGAGAGATGTCGATTTCATAAAGGATCTAATACTATGAGATGCTCTAGGAATGATCAAATAAGAATTTATGGAAAAGAGCACATGATCAACAATTTCAAGGAGTTAGTTGACCATCCCCAAATTTTGGCCAACTTTTTGGGAGTGGGGATTTTGTTTTAGTCAAGTTTTAATATTTCAATTTTTATTAAATAATACTTTTTTATGTTATTGAATTTCTGTACAAAAAATTATTATAAATTATTATATTGTTAAATTTATATTTAATAAGTAAATTAAATAAATTATATATACATATAATATTAGAATCATTTTAAAGATCTTAACAAAAATTATTTAAATGTATAATTTGTTTATAATAGTATAATTATAAATTTAATTAATTATCAAATTATATAAATACATTAAATTGATAAATGAACACAAAGGGAATAAATATTGTTTTAGTTAATGTTATAAAAGTAAAATTAGTATTTTGGAAAAAACTTTAAAATTTGGTGTTGGTTGGAGACCAATTTGGCATCAAATTGGTGTTAAGATATGGCACCAAAATGAACGTTTTACCGAATGATTTAATATCAGTCGATAAATACGGACCACATAAGTCGGCCGGTAAATTTTCAGAACATAAAAATAAATTTTTCTCTCTCCCTATCTCATTGCTCAATGTTTTCTCAATTTTTAGATTTATGCTCACTTTTGCTTCAGTTTTGGTAAGTTTTTTTTTTCTTGCTACCATGTTAATTAACAAATGTATATTATGTTTGTGTCAAATTAATTAGGAACTTTTATATTTAGGGATTTTATTTGGGTGTGGTTGTATTTAGGTAAGAAAATCAATTTAATTAGTGACATTTATTATGAGTGTGTTGATAATTATTTTGAAGTATATATTATAATTTGATATGATTATTTCTGTAACGGGGTGGATTGGAAATTTTCTTTCATTTTAGTTATAATATAACATAACTGAATTCAAATAGAGGGTGGATGTATGCGATGCTTAATAACGATGACACACTTAACATGGACTTTTTTAATGAGATATTAGAATTTGTTGAATGTGCTAGTGGTCAGTTAGCATAAATGCGAGGCTTAATAATGAGTATTTTTATTTTTGCAATTATAATTATTTGTTTCCTTCCAAGTCATATTCTTTTAAGTCATATTCTGCCATGTGTTTGTAGCATATGCATTGACGAGTTAAAACAACTAGTGTCCGCAATCACTGAAGATGAGATTGATGTTCAAATTGATACACATTTTGCTGATTGGTTCCAAAGATAAGTTAGTAATGAACTGGATGTACGTATAGGTTAAATGTGTGTTACACTATATGTTAACAATTTTCACTTTATTAGATAGACACTTGAGAACAAATACATTATCAACAACATCTACATCAAAGATCTAGTAAAAGGCTCACTAAGAATGGTCAACTATTTTAATGTGTATTTCGTTAATGGGTATAAATTTCACACTGAAACGCATGTCTCCGGTCGGGCCACGATGAACAATGGAATTGTATAAAGGGATCTAGCTATAATGATAATTCATGCGACTTCTATGGTCGATTGAAGGAAATTTTAGAGGTAGAGTACCCTGGCTTACCCATTAAGAAAATCATATTATTCAATTGTGATTGGTATGATCCGGTTAATGGGACGAAGTTCATACACATTATAAGTTGGTGGATGTCAACAAAAGACGCCCATAAAGAAGTATGAACAGTTCATTCTCGTACTGCAAGCTTCGCAAGTGTACTATGTTCATTACCCTGGTGCCAAACGAGACACAAACGATTGGTTGGCGGTATGCAAGATCAAAGTTAGGTCAATTGTGGATATTCAAAAATCATCAAACAAAACTCATCCCAGAGATAACATTCCAATAAGATATGGTAGAGTATGTGCATGAAAATGAAACAACTATAGAGGTTGATGATGAACTGGGTGATT
The DNA here is from genome assembly GCA_019454045.1 of Zanthoxylum bungeanum. NCBI lineage: Eukaryota > Viridiplantae > Streptophyta > Magnoliopsida > Sapindales > Rutaceae > Zanthoxylum > Zanthoxylum bungeanum. The sequence goes on along the minus strand of SKCR01035387.1, from coordinate 79,293 downwards.
TGAATGCATCAACTAGGGAATTGATTGATAAAGACTCGGGGGATGCTGAGCAAGAATCAGATGAATCAATTCTTCAATCAAGCTTAGAAGGGACATAAGAAGATGAAGACAATGATTTTATTGATGATGATGATGATATGGACTAGTATTCAACATTTAGTGTGTAATATATATATATTTTTTAATGTAATACAATACATTAATGTTATTTTATTTTTTTATAATATTATTTTATTAATATTATGATGATATGGACTAGTGTTCAACATTTAGTATTTATGTTCGACTGTAACTCTGTCTAATTAGCTCATTTCAGATTTTGGATGCACTTATGTGTTTATAGGGAAGTCTTGGAGTCCTTATGCATATAGAAAATGAATTTCCTGGCTGTTCTTTATCATTGGTAGCATCGCGATGCTAGCTTCTCTATGGATTTCTAGGTTGTTCTTCATGATTGGTGGCGTCGTGACGTCATAAGTGGCGTCGCAAAGACAGAAATGGCGTTGCGACACCAATTTCTCTGGATTTCTAGGGTGTTTTTCATGAAGAATACCGATCGAATTTATTCGGTCGGTGATATTTTAGTTGCTGCCATAAAAGCCCGTTGTGAATTTTTAGTTACCGACCGATTTTTTATTCATCGATTGATTATTTCGCTAGGTAAAAATCCAATTCAAACCTCCTTCTTCTTCCTCTCTCTCTCTCTCTCTTGGCTTTCTCCATCTCTCTCGCGATTCATTCGCCGGAGCTCAGGGAGCCCTAACCGTCGCCAGAGTTTCGGTAATTTTTTAATTTGTTAATTTTTTCTCATTTGTTAATCCTTTTGTTAATTTTTATTTCGATTGTGTTATATGCCATAGATTCGTATGTTGTTAATTGTTTGGTGTAAAAAAAATTTTTTTTTTTCAATTTTTTTTATTTTTTATGAGTCACTATACAGTGCCTCAAATGAGGCACTGAGACTGTGCCTAATTTGTTTGAGGCACTGAGACTGTGCCTAATTTGTTTGGGGCACTGTCTCGGTGCCTCAATGAGCCACTGTCGAGACACACGGTGACTTTGATGACTATGAGAATTTCAATAACTTGGATGTGTTGATGACTTGATGTGTTTCCCTTCAATCTTATTGTTATACTGTTGTGGTCGAATATTGCTTAAGTTTTGAAGTTTGAATTGAAGTGTTTATTATGTGCAATAGATATGTAGGGTTTATTTGAAGTAATGGGAGTTTGGAGAGGCACAAGTTGTGCAATAGACATGTAAGGTTTATTTGAAGTGTTTATTTTGTGTCAATAAAAATTTTGGATTATCATAGTTATTGAGGAAATTCTGTCGAAATTTTGGTAGATTAAAGATGTATTTGAGGCAATAGGTTAAAATGAGTAATGACAGTTGAAAATGTATTTGTGCAGTTTAAGGTAATATGCGAAATGACTACTTCAAAATCATCTCAATCTCATTTTTCCTCAGTTGGAAGTTCTGAGGCACCCAATAAAAAAATGGGAGAAGAAATATCATCCATGCCATATGGAATCGGTAAGATAGAAAAATTCGAACGATTTGTTTGAAGTTTATTTCAATTAAAATTAATGTTAAGATAAAAAAGTCGAACAATTTATTTAATGAACTATTGTAAACACATTAATGTTACTAGATAATTAGTTTCATTAAATTTAATTATGCTTATTCTGATTATTTTCTTACAGATATGACCAGAGGTACCGACATAGGTATTCTCCATAAGGTAGATCTACATTTGATAGGTCTATTGGGACCAATAATAGTGAAGCTGGTACCAGCTCGCAGTAGCCTCAGACTCTGATTCTGGATCCTGATCAGACTCCACATGCACCGGATTCGATGACATCGCAATACCTAACTGAGATGGATGTCGCATGTATTGCCAACACCTTGGCATCAACGACATTCTTTACTAGGCCATGACAATGTCATAAGCTCACTCTACATGAGCCAGAGTAAGTTTCATATTATTAATATTTAATATATGTTTATATTTTTAAAATTTTTTTCTTGTTTTCATTTTCATTGGGCAGATTGAGCAAGGAAATGTTTGTACATGCAAGATGCGTAAGAATTTTGAGGAACAGATGGTTACAGAGGGAGTCTGTTGGAAGAAGGTTCCCTTAGAGACTAAGAAATTATATTTTAAAGAGTTTAAGTTATTTAGAAACTTTAATTAATTACTTAATATAAAAGATTTTAATGGAGTTGGTGCTTGGTGTGCCAATCCGAATTGTACATTTTATTATTTATTAATAAAATAACTACATTTTTCATTTCACACTAATAATGGTATTGTCATTACGCGTATTAGATTGATGTATAGATATGTTAAGAATGACATCGACCTTAGAATAGTCTTGAAACTAGGTGTAAACTATTCTTAAAGTAAATATTCCTAGTCGTTGGTTTTGAAATACGGTCGAATTCCTATAACCTAGAAGACTAGTACATGTCGTATATTGGAATTGGAGTTCCAATGGTTTAACGTGATGTACCATGAGTTTTGGAAACTCGTATAGACATGTGGGTATTCTTTGGAGCGAATACTGAATGACTCACATGTGATTCATAATAGTTGGATGTACACACCACCGTCAATAGGAATCTCCTCGAGTCGAGTAGTATATGTAATCCATTGACTATAGGATAACATTTATTTTGTGTGAGATCCTCCATACTTAGATGCCATGTATGTCAGAAACCTTTCATAGTCTGGCCTCTAGATGTTCGTTGGGTGTGGACCGATGCACTCAGTAATCAAGTGCGAATCAAGATGGGATCCGTCGGCCCGTATATGTACCATAAAGGGTTTAGGTATCCATGTTAGTAAAGTCATGATTCTTAAATCTTTGGCCAAAGTCGATCACCTAGGGTGGATCGTATCAGTTATGAAGAATCATGGACATGTCAACATGAGATGTGCGTCTTGGAAACTTGACGGTATATTATATGTTTCCTAAGCACAACTCGGATAGCCTACGACGGAGGGATTGTTAAACATATGTGATGATATCGACTTGTATAGTTCAAAAAGGTCGTTCATGTTCTTCGCGAATTCGGAGGTGACCGAATTACGTACATATTAGCTAGGCTTATATTACGAACTTGTCTGAACTTAGAGAGTCTCAATATGAAGTGTTGACCGGCAAAACACACACGTATAACGCAAGCGCACGTATCGTTCAAGAAGTATAAAAATATCGATCCCACGAGGACTTAATTCCTAATGTTGTTATTAATTGTTGAATCTATTTATTTACAAATATCTAATTAAATAGAGAAGAGAATGATTGTTTGATTGGTTGAATGTGGTTTTACAAAATAAATAAATAAAAAGACAAAAGAAAATACTAAGGAAAATAACAAAAGACACAAAGATCTAGGGTCGTGAATCATTCTAATATCATTTAAAAGATGAAGTGGTTATTTTATGTTTGTGTAATAAATCAGTTTACTAACCTGGAACACTAAATTATGCAAAAGCCTCTGTCGATGGTCAGACGCAAATACCCAGTTTAACCCAATTGAACCATATGTCTATGTCAACCAAATTATCTGGATTCATTAAGTTTAAGTTCCAATTATGGCTACCCCCGCCCGACAGGTATATTCCTATCCTGTAAGGAAATCTATTGAAGGGTTATCTATCCTCAAGGAAGATTGTGGGCTATTAAGTCTAAGGCTGAAACCTAAAATCCCTATGTCTAGTTCATTTTAGTTTTACCACATCAATCTTATTGGTGATCAGACAACAAGAAGCATTAAGCTTAAGACTTAATAAGTAAACCTTTAAATTACCCAAACTATAAAATAACCCCTTATAAACCGGTGATATTAGAATTCATCACAACCCCAGATAACTAACACATGACTAGGGCTAGTAACAACTTAAAAGTAAAAGACATAAAGTAAAAATACTGAAAAGTAAAAGACATAAAGTAAAACTGAAAAGTAAAATAAAAAAAATGCTAAGGTAAAAGGAATTACTTTTACTACTACTAATTTAGATATCTCCCATAAAATAATATATAAACTTGTGATTCTTTCTCCAACCAGCCATATAGGCGGTAACCTGATTAAGTCAAATTAAGTCCAACCAGCCATAAATGCGGAACCAAAATTAAATTACCAACCAACCAATCTGGCGGTATCCTTTATTAGTCAGGTTTAAACCAGATTAAAATGAATTACCAACCGACCAATCTGGCGGTATCCATTTTAAGTCAATATTTTAAATAGTGAATATATTATTTTTAAGGGAGATTAATCTAAATAGTAACAGTAAAAGAATTACCTTTCACCATAGCTGGGGAAGTTACCTCCTCATGGTAAATAGTAAAAACTGTAAAAAGTAAAAAGTAAAAATTAAATTACTATTATTACAAAACGTAATTAAAATTATTTACAAAACTAAAAACTAAAAACTAAAGAATCTAGAGAGAGAAACTCTCTCTTTAGAAAGAATTAAAGAGAGAGGAAGGTACACTGAATTCTGAAATCTCGAGCTCAATTTGTAGGCCTCGGTAGGATCCAGCGTCGCGACGCCCGATTTGTCGACGTGGCACGCTCTGGTTCGCTGGTTTGAAGATTCTGGATAAGCTGATAAGGTGACACGTGGCAGAGTGGTTGGGCTTCAATTATTGTGACACGTGGCGGCTTCTGATTGGTCGCTGAGATTCTTATCCGCCACGTGTCAGATAAGGATAGGATATCCAATAATTGATGCTGACGTGGCGCTGACGTGGCGGTGACGTGGTGACACGTGGGAAAGAGACTGTCGGCACCGTAGTATTGCGACACGTGTCACTTCCTGATTGGCTGATGATGACGTGGCGGTGAGGTGGCAATGTTGACTTGCTGACGTGGCTGATGACATGGAATGACATGTGGAATACGTGGCGATGATGACTGTCGGCACCGTAGGATGCTGACACGTGGCACGGCGCATGTTAGCAGATCAGCTGTGATGGTGACACGTGGCACGGCGCATTTGAGCAAAGTCAAACTTTTCTCAGATTCTGATTTGTGGACCCGGCGCACTTTAGCACTGTTCGACGCATTTTAGACGTTGCGACGCTGAACTCTTGGCGTCGCGACGCGCTTAAGACCAAAATATCCATGTTGACGCATTTTTGTCCGTTTTTGCCCCAAAATGCCTCCAATGCTTTCCAAACTTGATTTATCTACAAAATAACACAAAACATATCAAAACGTTCACAAAACTCAAGAAACTATACAAAATATTAGGTCAAATGAGTGGGAAATAGTGATATAAATACCACTCATCAAGTGTACTCGTTGTGCACTTGGGTAGCCGATGAATTTTGATAAAATATAATATTCGATATTATAATTATCAACTAAGATAATCAAGTGTTATTGGATAACATTGATTATTTATTTTGACCTAATTAGATTAATTGGATTAATTCAATAATTACACAAGGGCTTAATTGTAAAATCATAATTATCTCTACCATCTGAGGATATTATGGTAATTTTAAGTATGTAATAATAAGTGGTTTTGCCTTGATTTAATTGGATTAAATCAAGGTGGCAAACATTTAACTAATCCATTTCCTAATCATTGACTTGATTTAATTGGATTAAATTAAAATGGGAGACAATGAAGATTAGTCACACATAATTGTACATATTTGGACAAATTAGATTAAACCCACTTAAAAGTTGATTACAACTTTTATTAATTAAAAATTGCCTAAGTTTTGTTATAAATAGCAAGCTTTAGGAAGGTTTTAATTACAAGTTCAAATACAAGCATAAGCAAATTCTTGAGAGATTATCCTAAGTTAGAGAAGTGTTTAGAGAAGCTTGTGAGATCTCTACAATATTTCATCTAGGAGAAATCAAGATTGGATCTTGAAGTGAAGCTTGGAAGCATCGGAAACAAGATTGGATCTTGAAGTCAAGCTTGCACACCTTAAAGGTTCTCCTACGATTTCAACAAATGAGAAGTAGATTGGATCTTGCATCAAGCGTACTAGGTAAAGTTTGATCTTCTCATAAGCTATGTTTATTTGTGTATTAGATGCATGAATACATAGCTTAATGTTGAATAAGGCTAATCAATTGTGTTAGGATACTTTAGATGTATAAACACAATATGCTTGTAATTAGGTCAAAATATTCATGTTGGACATGGAACAATTAATTAGAGTTTGGAACTCTAAATTAAAGCTTAGAGTTATGGCTACCATTCTAAAATCACTTGACCACCTTTGGGTGACCTAGAATTGTTCACGAGACATGAAGAAAATTATTCTAATTTGGTTTGTATAATAGATTCAAAATTTACGCAAGTGCGTATTTAGAATAAATTTATATTTTTGTAAAATATTTGATATTTTGAAAAACTTGATTTTATTCTATAACATGTGTTAATGTTGGTTTTGAAATTAAAAATTAATTTTGGGTGTTTTTGAAGTATTTAGGGAAGACCAGAAGCAATTAGGGTAATAGACCCTAATTGCATCAACTCTCTGGAAAATTTCCAGAGAGCTGAGCAATTGAACTGAAAGCAAATGAAAAAAAAAATAAAAATAAACAAAGTGGCTGCTGTTGCGCGCTACAATGCGCCCATGCACTGTCCGCGATAATTTTATTTTGCTTCGTTCTGGAGCTTCTGGACTCCGATTCAGTCCCGATTTTTTCATATACACTCGTAATGAAATATAATATTTCATAAAATAATTTAAAATTACACCCATGTTGGACAATTATGACCCATAGCATCACTATTTGTAAAGAACATGGTGTTTTTGTACAAATTAACTATGTGACAAAATGAAATTGCTATTTTATGATTATTGTAATTGGATTACTTGGATATATATAAAATGATAAAAGTGTATATGGTTAAATCATATTAATAACATATGAGACAATATTAATCCATGAACAGTTTAATCATTAAATATCCCTAGTCGTAGTATTATCGAGACTGGACATCGATAATGCGGAATAGACTAGTATTACACTTGTGCGCGTTATGGAAGCTTAACGACATAGTTCTCATATATTTAGGTATTGTATACTTATGCAAGTGTGATAAGAGGTTCTGTTAGCCGTTGGACCGGGAACATCATCGCTCTGGATAGACCCACTCGGAGTCCCATTGGTATTATGACTATGTGTCTATTGGAATCCGAATCAGGGTAGGTGTATGTGATCTTTAACCTGAGACTTGCATCACTATTACTTGCGACAATCAGTTTACTTTGGTATTGGTCATCTGGAGCTTTAACAGGTTCTGTGTACGACTCTGCTGGGTTTACTCAGAATCTTAGTGTATTGGGTGTGATGTCAAGATGGGAGTATCACTTCAGTCATATGGAGATGATAGTCACATAGGATATAGTACTAGTACTCTTAAATACTGCAGCTATCGGGATAGTACGACTAGGTCATGATTATCTGATTACAGAGACTAATTACGCGGGATCTGATATATGCTTCGAACAGGGCAGACACAGCGCCAGCCCAAGGCCTAGCATGTGACATCCGATACTGGATCGTATTATGCATTACATTGTATTACTACGCCTGATATAGATTATATTCCTCGGAGGATATTTCTGGAGAATTAGGAAGGCACAATGCTTTGCTAAAAGCCAACCATGTCTTGTAAATCGGTGAGAACGTGGTACGGGGTATGCACGTGTTCGGGTGGTCCGATGACCGTATTTACTACCAACATATCCAAGGATCTCTTGGGTCGCTTCCCAAAGATTCACCAATGACATTTGACTCGAATAGAATTAATCTGGGATTAATTATGAGAGAGAAAATTAATCTGGGATTAATTGCGGTAAGAATTTATCTGGGATTAAATTCGTCTAGAAGAGAAAATACGATTAATTTGGAATTAATCGATAAAATAAATTTAATAGTTAAATTGGATTTTTCTATTTAATTTATTTATTTGGGCTAAAATAATATATCAGATATATTAATTGAAATCGGATTTCAATACGAAGTTAAAATTGGATTTTAATTCGAGCGAACGAATTAATTTAGAATTAATTCGTAAGCGAATATCGTAATAATTTTGCGAGACATAATTATTTAATTAAATTGGATTTAATTATTTAGCGACGGAAAATTCGTTTAATCGGATTAAACGAACCCGGGGCCAAAGTCTAGTTGTTTGAGCCAACTTAAATTTAGAATTTAAAGTGATAGGACCCACAACTTACATCACTTGTCAAATTGTGATGGAAGTAGTTGGAAAAAGTAATTGGATTATTTAATACACACAACAACCAAGTCAAGACAACTATTCACTCATCTTCTCCCCTCTCTCTCCTTGCCGATTTTCTCTCTACCTTGGAGGGCAAATTTTGTTTCAAAATTTGATCAGCTAGCACTTGGAATTTTGATCAAGGTGGATGGAAAACTCATCCAAGAGTTGGAACAACAAAATAAGCTTGGAGCTTCATCCTACAAAGTAGAAATTTTGAATTTCACCCAAGAATAATGTGAGTATTTCCGCTACTTAACTTGTTAAATTCACACTACAAATCATGTTTAAAGATCTTGTGGCATGTGTAGGACACTAAACAATTGTATCAGAGCCTTCTAAATGTGATTTGAATTCTAGAGTTTATACACTTTAATTTTGAGATTTTATGCTTGGAGCATGTAAATTCAAAATTGATTGTTTGGTTGATGTTAGATGATGATGACTTAGAGTTATGCATTGTTAGATTTGTAAAAATTGATTGGATCAAATTTTTCCCAAAATCCTTTAGTTGGCCGAATAGAACCCTAAGATTATCTCATGGTAATTTTTTGAAATTATACACTTGAATGTGTTATAAACATGAAATAAATGTTAATTGTTGATTTAATTGAATTGAAATCAAAATTGAATGTTATTTTCTTGCTATTGCTGTGAGATGCATGTTGTTGGAAGACTTGATTTTTCTTCAATTTGTGTTGGACATGAATTGGAATGTTTAAGCATGATTAATTAGATTAATTACTTTGAGTATTTATTCTTAAACGAGTTGGACTCGCGCAAATCAAATCGTTGTATGAACATTGGATGGTCATTAATTAAAGATTAATTAATTGGATTAGATTGATTGACAACATGCTATGTGAATACTTGGATGTATTGTTGAATAATGTATATCAGATGGATATTAGTTGGTGGGGCAATTTTGGAAATTGTTGTAAATATGGTATTTATTTGTAATTGGACCTGCGTGTCGAGCCTATCACTTCCTTATCTCATTTTATTTATCTTCTCACCAATTCCCCTTAATGTAATGAGGTTTCTTATAATGTTATGTAATTGGGTAGAAGAATGTAAAATGCTAGCGGGAGAGAGGAGAGAGAGAGATTTTTCTAGGAACAAATTGTGAATATCTGATGAGCGGAAAATATATCAATATTTACCGCCCCTTTTACTTGATATTTTGTTTAGTTTCTCGGGTTGATGAACGTTTTGATGTGTTTTAGTTTATTTTGCAGATAAAATAATATTGGGACACAATGAAATCATTTAGGATGAAATATGGGTCAAATAAGGGTAAATATTGGACTTGACATATTAATTTTGGAGATTGGAAACTTGAAAGGGCGTTTTAACGAAGAGCAGTTTTGGAAATTCCAGTTTTGTGCATCTGTCGTATTTTAGGCATAACGTTTTACTCCGATATCAGATTGAGCTGATTCAAGTTCCAAATTAAAGAAGACTCAAATATCTACAACTTTAAAAGACATAATAATTTCGAATTCTGAATATTTCATGCCCGAAATTGATGAACCATCCAGAAAGTGTGTTGTGTGTAATTATTAAAGTCATTTTCAAAGCAAAAAAATAAATTAATAAATAAATAATAAAAATTATCAAATCACCACCAAACATGATAAGCAATTAGTGGAGCAATTAATAATGGATTTGATGGAGCAATTAGTGGAGCAATTAATAATTGATTTTGTGGATGATTTGATGGAGGCAAAATTTTGCCTATAAATACCAAGCCATTTCATTTGTAAATTCATACTTTCTTCTAAGGAATTCCTTAAGAATACTAAGAAGATTGTATATTGTTTATTTATTTACAGCTTTCAGTAATTAATTTCCGCTTTCGCACTTTCTTTTCTTTACTTTTCAGTTTTTACTTTCCGCAATTTACTTTAACGCACAATACTTTTCTTTCTTTAATTTTCAGTTTTTACTTTTCAGTAATGAGGAGGTAACTCTCCTTTGCTGGGGTAAAAGGTAAAACTTTTATTACTAATATTTAGATTAATCTCCCTTAATTATAATATATAAACTAGTTAAAACCTGACTTAACGAGGATACCGCCATATTGGTCGGTTGGTAATTATTTAAATTGGTTTTAACATGACTAAACTGGATACCCCCTGATTGGTCGGTTGGTAATTAATTATTAATTTGACTTAATCTGGATACCGCCTATATGGCTGGTTGGTAATTATCATGCAAAGTTAATATATTATATTAAGGGAGATATCTAAAATAGAAGTAATAAAAATGGATCTTTTTACCTCATCATTTTCTTTTATTGTAATTTTACTTTATTTACTTTTCAGCAATTTACTTTTCAGCAATTTACTTTTCAGCAATTTACTTTTCAGCAATTTACTTTTCAGCAATTTACTTTTCAGCAATTTACTTTTCAGTAATTTACTTTTCAGTAATTTACTTTCAGCATTTAATTTTCAGCATTTAATTTTCATTATTTTACTTTATGTCTTTTATTTTATTTAAGTTTTTTTTACTACTCGTAAATATGTGTCGTAACTAAGCCAGTTATCTGGGGTTGTGATGAAATCCAATATCACCGATTTATAAGGGGTTAAATTATAGTTTGGGCAATTTAAAGGTTTACTTATTAAGTCTTAAGCTTAATGCGTCTTGTTAATTGGCCACTAATAAGATTGATGTGGTAAATCTAAAATAAACTTGACAAAGGAATTTTAGGTTTTAGCCTTAGACTTAATAGTCCACGATCTTCCTTGAGGATAGATAACCATTAATAGATTTCCTTATAGCATAGACATATACCTGTCGGGCGGGGGTAGCCATAATTGGAACTTAAACTTAATGAATCCAGATAATTTGGTTGACATAGACATATGGTTCAATTGGGTTAAACTGGGTATTTGCGTCTGACCATCGACATAGGCTTTTGCATAATTTAGTGTTCCAGGTGAGTAAACCGATTTATTACACAACATAAAATAACCACTTCATCTTAAAATGATATTGGATGAAATCACAACCCTAGATTGTTTTTAATATTGAATTTTCTTAAACCTACATTCAAGCAATTTTATTTACTTGTTTTTAAATTCAAAACATTTATCATTTCAAATCAATCAATCAACCTGTTAGATACTAGTAATCATTTGACCTCATAAAATTAATAGATTAGGTATTAAGTCCTCGTGGGATCGATACTTTTTATACTACTTGAACGATACATGCGCTTGCGTTATACGCGTGTGTAAGCACCAGTCAATATCCTTCCGCATATCATTATTAGTTTTATCGCGCCTTATTATGCTTTTAGAATGCATATTTAAGGGTGTATGATGAGACCTAATCAAAGATAATAAATTGGTTACCAATTTACGAAAAACACCCTCACTTTAATATTACGCGTTTTCTTTCTATTGAGTGGTTCTCTCTCAAGATCCAAGATTAGCTTTGATTTGTTGGCCAAAGTCAAGATCATTGTCCATCGCGGATGTGTTTGAACCATGAAAGCTTTGTTATACATCGCATGTCTTGGGCAGTTGGGACTTGTTGGCCAAAGTCAAGGTCACTTCTGTACATCGACGTGGATTACGAAGCTTTCCCACTGTCAATGGGTCGCGCTTAACTGGAATCATTAAGCTTGTTGATCCAAAGCCAAGGCTTAGTTGATTCAGAGGAAAAGGTTAGGAAATATATTGGATATATGATTTGGACTTGGAGGTCCACCTACCGGATCTAGGAATTGGATGAGATCCAATTGATCTTAGAGATCTACCTAGTTAAGTTTTATACAGCTTATTGGCCAAAGTCAAGGTTGTGTATTATTTGACAGGATCCTAGCCCACTAGGAAACTAGGTTTCCCGAGTACTCAACAGAGGGTTAGAGGCTCACCGAAAATTAGTGGGAGGCTAGTATTAAATTTGCAATTTCGTTTAATACTCGCTAATGCACGCTCTTTTATTTTTAATCGTTATTATTTATATTAGTTGGACTAGTATTTATTTTATTGCTTTCTTTGAAAAATTAGACTGTACAAGACACTACTCCACTTGTAGTTGGTTATGTAGTTGGACTATAGTAACCATTACATTTTTAGTGTACCCAAAATCATTGATTGGATAGTTGGACTATAACAATCAAGATGGCTGGAAAGATTAGCGTTAGGGACATAATCATGGGCGAGAATGTCTTTAACGGCTCCAATTTTCCAGACAGGGAAATGAATCTCAGGATATTATTGGGAGCTGAGAAGTTACTATATGTTATAGAGAGACCTCTCAGGCCTGAGCCCAGACTTGAGTGACCAATTGATCATGAGCTTTGGAAGACTCATCGAGATGATAACTTTACTGCTCAATCTGTTATGCTTGCTATAATGACTCCTCAGTTTCGTCGTCAGAACAAAAGATTGGATCCTTATAACATGATGTTGAAATTGAAGGATATTCATAAATCTAATCTTAGATCTCAGAAGTACGATTTGAAAAAGAAGCTCTTTCACTCACGTATGTCAGAGGGTACATCTGTCGAACACTATGTGTCGCAGATGATTGTTGACATCGAATAGCTAGGTCAGCTGGACATTACCTTCGAGGCCGAGACTTCCATAGATTTGATCTTACAGTCTCTGCCCGATTGCTGGGGCGGGTTCATCATGAACTATAATATGATGAACCAAGAGAAGACTCTTGGAGAGTTGATGGCTATGCTGAAAGAAACAGAGCCAGAGCTTCTGAAGGGCAAGAAGCGCGAGGCGCATCTTACTTCAACATCCCAGAAGGCCAAGGCTTGGCCGAAGGCTTCTGGGTGTGAAGAAGAAAAAGAAAAAGGGCAAGTCTAAATCATTACAGTCTTCTCTTCTGGGTGTGAAGAAGAAAAAGAAAAAGGGCAAGGCTAAATCATTACCACGTTCTTACCGATTGACGAGACATGGTTGGCTTCTAGCAAAGCGCCGTGCCTACCCAATTCTCCAGAAATATTCTTTAAGGAATATATAATCTATAACAGGCGTAGTATACATAGTATTGCGTATTGCGATCCAGTATCAGATGTCACAAGCAAGGCCTGGGTTGGAATAGTGTCTGCCCCGTACGAAGCATATATGTGCTCACAAGCAACTAGTCTCTATAATTGGATAATCATGACCATGTCATATTATCCCGATAGTTGCAACATAATAGAGAACCGGTTCTATATCCCTGCGTGATCATCATCTCCATATGACTGAAGTGATACTTACGTCTTGACATCACACCCAATACACTACCATTCCAAAAAACCTAGAAGAGGCGTACACAGAACCTGTTAAAGTCCCGAACGACCAAAACCAAAGCTTATTGATTGTCGCAAGTACTAGCGATGCAAGTCTCAGGTTAAGACCAAATACACCTACCCTGAATCGGATTCCCGTAGACACATAGTCATACTATCAATGGGATTCCGATGGGTCTATCCAGAGCGAAGCTATTTCCGTACCATCGGTAAACACAACCTCCTATCGTACTTGCATAAGTATCCAATACTTAAATATATGAGAACTATGTTGTTACGCTTTCATAACACGCATAAGTGCAAAACTAGTCTATTATGCATTTTCGATGTCCAGTCTCGATAATACTACGACTAGGGATATTTAATGATTAAACCTTTGTGGATTGATATTGTCTCATATCTTATAATCGAGAACTAATCATAAGGACTTTTATCATTTATATATACAAGTAATCTAATTACAAAATGATAAAATGCAATTTCCATTGTCACATAGTTAATTTGTACAAAAAACCACAATGTCTTTTACAAATAGTGACGTTATGGGTCATAGTTGTCCAACAATCTCCCACTTGGCCTATAGCCAGCCACTCAAGCATCTAACACCTGAACTATGTATATGTCGCTCAAAATTTTGCTGAGGAATAGCTTTGTCAGCAGATCTGCAATGTTGTCCTTTGATGCGACCTTCTCGATCTTCACATCGCCACGATGTATGATCTCACGAATCAGATGGAAACGTCAAAGAACATGCTTGGATCGTTGATGAGACCGCGGTTCATTAGCATGCGCTATAGCCCCGTTATTGTCACAATACAATGGAATGGGCTCAGCTGCTAATGGAACTACTCCTAATCCAATTAGGAATTTACGGATCCAAACGACATCTTTTGCTGCTTCAGCTGCAGCAATATACTTTACTTATGTTGTTGAATCGGCAACAGTCTTTTGCTTGGAAGATTTCCAGCTTACTCCTCCGTTGTTCAAAAAAAATATGTACCCAGATTGCGACTTACAGTCATCTTTATCGGTTTGGAAACTTACATCGGTAAAACCAGTTACCTCAAGTTCTTCATCTCCATAGATTAAAAAAGCATCCATAGTTCGTCTAAGATACTTAAGGATATTCTTAACCGCCATCCAGTGACCATCACCTGGATCGGCCTGATAGAGACTACACATGCTCAAAGCATACGAGACATCAGGTCGCGTACATATCATGGCATACATGATCGATCCAACTGCCGAAGCGAACGAGATCTGACTCATGTTGTCTCTCTCATCTTGAGTTTTAGAACACATGTCGTTAGATAGAGTGACACCATATGACATTGGCAACAGTCCCCTCTTAGACTGTTCCATGTTGAATCTCTTCAACACTTTGTCAATGTACGTGCTTTGGGAGAGTCCAAGCAGCTTTCTAGATCTATCCCGGTAGATCTTTATTCCTAGAATAAAGGCTGCTTCTCCCAAATCTTTCATAGAGAATTTTAATGAAAGCCAAGCTTTCACCGATTGTAGCATGGGAATGTCATTGCCAATAAGCAATACATTGGCAATGAATGTCAGTGCGCTCCCACTAACCTTCTTATATACACAAGGATCATCCTAATTTTGAATGAAATCATATTCTTTTATGATCTCATCAAAACGTTGGTTCCAAGAACGCGATGCTTGCTTCAATCCATAAATGGATCGATTTAACTTGCAAACCTTGTCTGCATGTTTAGGTACGATAAAACTGTCAGGCTGTTGTATATAAACATCCTTCCGTTAAGGAAAGCGGTTTTGACGTCCATCTGCCATATCTCGTAATCGAAATATGCAGCAATAGCAAGCACAATCCGAATGGATTTAATCATGGCAATAGGTGAAAAGGTTTCATCATAATCGACACCATGTCATTGATGATACCTTTCGCTACAAGCCTAGCTTTGTACGTTTGTATGTTGCCATCCATGTCGTTCTTATTCTTGAAGACCCATTTGTAACCAATAGGCTTTATGCCTTCTGGTGCATCAACCAGTGTCCAAACTTGATTGGTGTACATGGAATCCATTTCGGACTTCATGGCATCTTGCCATAAACCGGAGTCGATACCTTGTATCGCTTCCTCATACGTAGCTGGTTCGTCTTCCTCAATAAGATTAATATCTACATAAGGTGAGATCAGAAACCCATACCTCTCAGGTTGTTTTCTGACTCTCTCCGATCTACGTGGTTCTTGTGTATTCGAAGATTGTGGTACAGTCTCATCCCTGATGAACTGTTCTTGTTCGGTTAAGGATTCTGTGACAGGAACAATATCACTCCGATTTTCATCGAGTTCTACTTTCCTCCCACTTACCACTGTATTTAGGAATTCCTTCTCAAGGAAAACTGCATGTAGAGCAACAAATACTTTGTTCTCTTGTGGGTGATAGAAGTAATATCCTTTGGTTTCCTTAGGATATCCTACAAATAGACATTTATCTGATTGGGTTCTAGTTTGGTACCTTCCAAACGTTTGACGTATGCCCAGCATCCTCAAATCTTCAGGAATGAGAAACCTGGTTTCTTTCCTGTCCATATCTCATACGGAGTATGTTGAACAGACTTTGATGGAACCTTATTCAAAATAAATATTGCACTGTTCAATGCATATCCCCATAAGGAAATAGGTAGCTCTGTGCGACTCATCATCGACCTTACCATGTCCAAAAAATTTCAGTTTCTTCGTTCGGACACACCGTTTAATTGAGGTGTTCCGGGAGGATTCCACTGTGAAAGAATACCATACTCTTTCAAGTAATCAAGAAACTCATCGCTCAAGTATTCTCCACCACGGTCCGGCCGTAATGTTTTAATACTTTTACCGGTCTTTTTTTCAACTTCATGTCGAAATTCTTTGAATTTCTCAAAGGTTTCCGACTTGTGTCCCATAAGATACACATAACCATAACGCGATGTATCATCCGTAAAGGTTACGAAGTATTCATATCCACCTCTAGCCTGGCTAGACATGGGCCCACATACGTCACTATGAACGGAGGCTAACAGTTCGGTGGCACGTACACCTTTACCACTAAAAGGTGTTTTAGGCATTTTGCCTAATAAACAAGATTCACAGACGTCATATGAATTTGGATCAAATCCGTCCAAGTACCCACTCTTTGAAAGTGTGGATATGCGAGTCTTGTTAATGTGTCCAGACGACAATGCCACATATAAGTTTCATCTTTGTTACTTAGTTTAAGCCTTTTGTTTGTTATATTATATGTTTTAGATTGATTTATATTCAATATATAAAGACCATTATTCACATCAGCACTGCATATCTCCATATCATTTTTATACATAAAACACCCAGTGTTTCTAAAAAAAAAAGTATAGCCACATTGGGCCAATAAAGATACAGATATAATATTCATAGTCAAACTAGGTACATAATAACAGTCTGAAAGATTAAGTACATGCCCCGAGGGCAGTTCCAAAATATAAGTCCCAACGGCCAAAACGACGACTCGAGTCCCATTTCCAACGCGGAGGTCAATCTCTTCTGAGGCCAGTCTCCTGCTAATCCGTAGATCCTGCACATTGGTACATATATGAGTACCATAACCAGAATCAAAAATCCAATTTTTAAAACTAGAAGTAGACATATTTATTTCTATTACAAACATACCTGAAGCAGTTGCCTTGCCCGCTTTGATTTCCTTCATGTGCGCCTTGTACTCACGGCAGTCACGCTTCCAGTGACCCCGTTTGCCACACTGCACGCATACATCTTGGGATTTGTCCTTAGCCTTCCCAGAAGACTTTGACGATTTGGCCTATCCCTTATTCTTCTTCTTTTTTACACCTCCAGTTGCCTTGGGCCAAGACCTCAGAGACTGAGATGTTAAAGCGAAGTGCGCCTCGCGCTTTTTGCCATTCAATAGCTCTTTTTCTGCTTCACGCAACATTGCCATCAGCTCTCCAAGAGTATGGTATTGGTTCATCAAATTGTAGTTCATGATGAACCCGCTCCAGCTGTCAAGAAGAGACTGCAAGATCAAATCTATAAAAGTCTTAGCCTCAAAGGTTATGCCTAGCTGAACCAGCTGTTTAATGTCAGCAATAATCTGTGACACATGGTGCTCAATAGATGTACCCTCTGACATTCGTGAGCGAAAGAGCTTCTTCTGCAATTCATACCTTTACGATCTAAGGTTAGATCGATGAAGGTCCTTCAATTTTTCCATCATAGTATAGGGATCCAATCCCTTATTTTGGCGACGAAATTGAGGGGTCATCACAGCGAGCTTGACAGACTGAGCAGTTGAGTTGTCATCGCTATGAGTCTTCCAAAGCTCAAGCTCAAGCGGCTGCTCATTTCCGGGCTTAGGCCCGAGAGGTCTCTATATCGTATAGAGCATCCTCTCAGCCCCCAGGACAGTCCTGAGGTTCATATCCCAATCAGGAAAATTCGCGCCATTAAAGACATTTTCGACCATGATAATGTCTCTAACTCCG
Organism: Zanthoxylum bungeanum; assembly: GCA_019454045.1. Taxonomy (NCBI): domain Eukaryota; kingdom Viridiplantae; phylum Streptophyta; class Magnoliopsida; order Sapindales; family Rutaceae; genus Zanthoxylum; species Zanthoxylum bungeanum. The sequence goes on along the minus strand of SKCR01035387.1, from coordinate 61,246 downwards.
ATCTTTCCAACCATCTTAATTACAATAGTCAAACTATTCAATTAACGATATTTGGGTACAGTCCAACTGTTACAAGAAAAATGATAAAATATTAGTCCAACTAATAAATATTTAATTGATGAAATAATTTGAAAGTGCGTAATGCCAAGTATTTGAATGAAATTGCGAATTCAATACTGGCCTCCCACTATTTTTCAGCGAGCCTCTAACCCTCTGTTGAGTACTCGGGAAACCTAGTTTCCTAGTGGGTTAGGATCCCGTTAAATAACACACAACCTTGACTTTGGCCAACAAGCTGTATGATATTTAACTAGGTAGATCTCTAAGATCAATTGGATCTTATCCAATTCCTAGATCCGATAGGTGGACCTCCAAGTCCGAAACATATATACAATATATATGCTAATATATCCAATATATTTTCCTAACCTTTTTCATCTGAATCAACTAAGCCTTGGCTTTGGCTCAACAAGCTTAATGATTCCAATTAAGCGGGACCCATTGACCTTGGAAAGCTTTGTAATCAATGTCGATGAACAAGAAGTGATATTGACTTTGGCCAATAAATCACAACTTGGGCAAGACATACGATATGGAACAAAGCCTTCATGATTCAAACACATCCGCGATGGACAAAGGTCTTGACTTTGGCCAACAAACCAATGCCAATCTTGGATCTTGAGAATGACTCATTCAATGGAAGGAAAACGCTTAATATTTGATTGAGGGTTTTTCGCGTAATTGGCAACCAATTAATTATCTTTGATTAGGTCTCATCATACACCCTTAAGCATGCATTCTAAAAGCATAATAAGGCGCGATAAATAAATTAATAATGATATGCGGATGGATATCTCACAAATTGTTCTTAGAACAAATCACTACATTTCCTCTCCCCGGCTAGCACTATTCTAACTTCTACCCAATTACATAATACATCAAAGAAACCTCATTACATTGAGGGGAATTGGTGATAAGAGAATTACAAAGAATCGAGAGATAAAGGCTGGACACGCAGGTCCAATTTTATAAATTCTAAATTTATTACAATAATTTCCAAAATTGCCCTCACCCATCTAATATCCATCCGATATACATTATTCATACAACACATCCATGTATTCACACAAAGCATGTTATTCAATCAATCTAATCCAATTAATTAATCTTTGAATTAAGTGATCATCCAATGTTCATACAACGATTTGATTTGCGCGAGTCCAACTCGTTTAAGAATAAGTACTCAAAGTACGAATTCTTGAATTATATCGAACTACAATTTTAAATCCGATTTAATTTGTATTCAATACTAATTCCTTATTTAATTCCAAATTAAATAATTACACTTTAACAATGTGTCTTTACGACTTAGATTCTAAATCTAATCTTAATGGGTCTCAAAGCCCAATTAACATCCAATGTCAATTAATTAAAGTCCAATGGGCTTTCAATTAATTTATTAAGGCATGGACTTTGGCAACCAAAGCCCAATAAGGAATCACCATTTGCCACAAAATTAAATTTGGCCCATTAGGCCCAATTAATTATTTAAAGGCCCATTTATTATTTTTGGACTTAATGGAATGGTTTTAGGTCCAATTTGGATCCAATACAATTGTTCTAAACCAACTTTGACTAACCATTAGGCCCAAATACAAAACAATTTTAGCCCAATTCCAAATTAAGCCTAACTAATTAAATTTTAATATTCCAATATCATGATTTAATTAATTAAAGTGTATAGCCACAATTAATTATTCAAATCAACATTTCCAAAATACAAATTTACATAATTAATCATGCTTTATGATATTCAACACATGTCCAACATTATTGAAACAAAATCAAGTCATTAACATGCTCATTTGGTCACGGCAATGGAGGGATTTTTATATTAATTTTGATTTCAATCCAATTAAATCACAAACTAATATATCCAAGGATTTTAAACACATCCAATGATTTAAAAAACAAAAAAATCACCATGACCTAGGGTTCAAGTACATTCGGCAAAGCTAATGTATTTAGGGAAAATTAATCCAATTAATTTTTCATCAAATTGATCATGCATAACTCTAAGTTAACAATATATAAGCATACTCAAACAAACAATTTGATTAAATCATGCTGAAATAAAATATACCCAAATTTTAGATTATGAACCCTAATTCAATTTCATGCTAAAATAGGCTCTGATACCATTGTAAGGTTTCTAAGGTCAAACCAAGATCATTTCAAGCATAAAATCATGTGAATACGTACAGAAGTATAGCAGAAATATACTTACAATGCTTGGTTGGATGGATGTGTTGATAACAAAATTTTGTTTCCTTTGAAAGTCTCAAAGCTTTCTTTGAATGAGGTTGAGCTCCAAGCTTGAGTGATTTGAGATTCCAAGCTCAATGGGAAAGTTTCCCTAACACCTTATTATGAATCTTTGATGTGTGTTAGCACTTGAAAAATTGCAACAATTTTTCACCTTGTTCTTGAAAGTTTCGGCCAAGCCAAAATTGGGAGAGAAAAAATTCACTTGGGCGTGAATGAGAGAGATAAGATGAGAGTGAAAATGTTGACTTGTTATTTTTGAATTTCTAAAAAACAAAATGATATACCACAAATCTAATGTTTGGTAAATGTCTTTCATCTCACCAACTTGTGTGTTAAGCAAGTTATCAACCACCCACAAAATTTCATCAACTAAAAGTTGATTAAAGTGACTAGGTGATGTGACTTATGGGCCCCACTTGATTCAAAATCTGAGTGGGCCCGCAAACACATTCCGAGCTCGGATTCGTTAATTCTGAATTAACAAATTTTCCGTTGCGACGTAATTAAATCAAATTTAATTAAATAATTATGCCTAGCAAAATTACTATTAAAGTCGCTCGCGAATGAATTCTAAATTAATTCGTTTGCCCGAATTAAAATCTAATTTTAATTCCGTTATGAAATCTGATGAGTGGTAAATATATCACTTTTTCCCACTCATTTGACCTAATATTTCGTATTGTTTCTCGAGTTTTATTAACGTTTTGATGTGTTTTGTTGTTATTTTGCAGATAAATAAAGTTTGGAAAGCATTGGAGGCAATTTGGGACAAAAATGCGTCAACAGGGATATTTTTGTCTTTTACGCATCGCGACGCTAAAGCCTTGCGCGTCGCGACGCCCAGCATGCGCCGGACTTGCTAACTTGCGCCTTGTGCCACGTGTCGAAATCTGATTGGTCAAAACTTGCTAACGTGCGCCGATCATGCTAACGTGCGCCGTGCCACGTGTCACCATCACAACGGTTATGCTAACGTGCGCCCGCCGCCACGTGTTAACATCTGATTGGACCAAACCAAGCGCGTGCCACGTGTCGTCTCACCATTGGACCGAATTATTGACGAATCAGGTGCCGCCACATGTCAAACTGCTATTGGACAAAAATTCCCACCTATCAGCGCCTGCCACGTGTCGTCCTAATAATCGACCGTACCGCCAGCCAACCACAGCGTGACACGTGGCTCAATTATTGCTTCCGACAGACGCGTGGTCAATCCGCGTGGACTCCGAGTGGACTGTTGCCAACGTCGCGATGCTAGTGCATTTTCAGCGTCGCGACGCTGGCCCAAAATCAGCCTATAAAAGGAGGCCGCCAGATTCATTTTTCTTCATGCTCTCCTTGGGAAATTCTCCCTGATTTTATAGGAAGCATCTATTTTTGTATATAAAAATAATATTGTTAATTTATGTATTTTAATTTTCAGTAATAGTAGTTCTCTTCTTCTACCTTTCTTTTTAATGTTTAGTAGTTAATTTTCTGCTGGGGATAAGGTGAAGCTTTTATTATTTTAATTTAGATTAATCTCCCTTAAATATAATATGGAAATTATAATTCAAAATATAAAAGATTACCGCATTAATGGCTGGTTTTATTTATTTGACATAATGTGGCACTGCCTATATGGCTGGTCTTTAGGTGACAGGTAATTACCGCCTATATGGCTGGTTTATGTTCAAATACTATTACCGCCTTTATGGCTGGTCGGACTTAATTTGACTTAATAAAGAATACAGCCTTTATGGCTGGTCGGTAATATCATGTTTAATTTCTGTATTATATTAAGAGAGATATCTAAATTATAAATAGTAAAAGTGGATCCCCAACCCCAGCATTTTATTTTTATTCTAGGGAAGTGATGAAACACAATACACACACTTAATAATTGATTTTCTTTTTATGGGTAGTTCTTTAGTTTGTTTATTGAGTCTTAAGCTTAATGCGTCTTGTTAACTGGCAATTAATAAGATTGATGGGGTAATTCTAAAATGAACTAGACATAGGGATTTTAGTTTTCAGCCTTAGATTCAATAACTCACGATCTTCCTTGAGGATAGATAACCCTTTAATAGATTTCCTTAAAGGATAGACATATACCTGTCGGGCGTGGGTAGCCGTAATTGGAACTTAATCTTAATGAATCCAGGTAATTTGGTTGACATAGGAATATGGTTCAATTGGGTTATACTGGGTATTTGCGTCTGACCATCGATAGAGGCTTTTGCATATTTTTGTGTTCCAGGTTAGCAAATTAATTTATTACACATAAATAAGAGAATCAATTCATCTTTTAATAATATTGTGTGGAGTCACGACCCTAGATCTTTGAGTCTTTTATTTTATTTTCCTTAGTATTTTCTTTTAAGTTGTTTTTATTTTATTTTTGCAAAACCACTTTCAACCAACCAAAAGCAATCAATTCCCTTCTCCCTATAATTAGATATATGTAAATAAATAGATTCAATAATTAATAACAACAATAGGAATTAATTCCTCGTGGGATCGATATTTTTATACTACTTGAACGATACGTGCGCTTGCGTTATACGCGTGTGTTTGCACCGGTCAAGTTTTTGGCGCCGTTGCCGGGGTCTTATATTTCTTGAGTTGTTAATTTTGAAGGTATCCAATTTACTTGTATCTAATTTTCTTTATCTTTATCTGTAATTTTTATTTCTTTCTTTTATTTTTCAGGTGGTTGAAAAATGGAAGACTACTGGGAGATTGAGAGATTACGAGCGTTACAAGAAGATACACCCCAAATCTGGGAGCAACAGTCCGGTTTTCTGAGGCCAGTTGTACAGCCCAATGACTATCATTGGATGTCAGAACCAAGTAATACTACATTTTCTCAACAGAACTCAATGTGGAGATGTGACATATGTAATGGTAACCACCCAAGCGATTATTGCGAGTACAACTACAATTCAGGGTGGCAGAACTATCAGAATCCTTCATGGTATGATGAGCCATCACATTTCACAAAGCCACATTTTCCATCTTATCCACCATCTACCTTTGATCTTTACCAACAACCAGAACCATCCGAGGAAGATCAATTGATTCACATGTTCAAAGAACAGGGAGCTCGATTTGATGCACAAATTCAGAGTAACGCAGAATCCATACAGAGAATGACAGATTAGATCAGACAATTAATAGAAAACCAGAGCTACATACCTCAAGAACCATTTTCTGATGACACTGATGAAGCCTTTGAGTACCAATCATTTCATAATGACACTTCAACAGAGGAGGAGGCTGAGCAGTATCAACAACCAGAGGTATCAGTTCAGGAACCCGAGCCGGCAAAGTCTCGATTTGATTTCTATTATTCAGATTCTGACGAGGATGAAGCTGAAATATTTGTACCAACTGCATCAAAAATTAGGGATGAAATTCTGTATCCTCAAAACGAAGATCTTGGAGATTGCATTGCACACATGTTTGAAGAAGATCTAACTGAGCCAATCAATTCACCCGAATCAGAGGATGAAGACCTAATGTCTGACTCATCTTTTCATCCTCAGGTGGAACAAGAAGTAGAGCAAATGGAAGAGCAAATGTCTGACCATAATAAAGATCCAGAACATTCAGGAGAAACATCGTTGTTTTGGGGAGTACAAATCAAAGATATCGCCCAGAAGCTTGACAGAATGGAACTCCCATTCCAAGTCAAGCACCATACGAGACCTCCTGATTTTCTTTCTTTCTTTGCAGGAACCACTGGAGCAACAAAGTTTAAAAAGGTGGCACAAATACTGAATGATACAAAATTCTTTTTGCTACCTCACCGTTGGAAAAGACCCTTCAAAAGCAACGCTCATGGGATTGTCGTTAATCGGACATCAAAAACGACGCTGAAACCTCCTTGACAGATGGATTTCAGTCACGTCTGGCTGAAGAGGAAAAATTTAGCGCTAGCAGGGAGGCAACCCATGCAATTTTGTTGTAATTTTTGTTTTCATATTTTGTGTATACATGTTGTAGAATTTTTAATTTTGTGTGTTGTTTTTGTAGGGAAAAGCACAAACGAAGCATTTTAAGACAGAAGGAATGGTGTTTGGCAAACATAAAGATGAGGGCTAATTCATTAGTGGTGGCTGAGTAAGGAATGGATTCTTGAGACGCATCCTGATGAATTTATATACCAAACGAGTGGCGTATTGCGTACACAATTCTGTTGCCTTATTTATTGCTTTGATTTGCTTTTCTTTTGTTTTTATCTTTATTTTCGTAGACAGGATCCAGACTTTTTGACCTTTCACGATTTCTTTTGTTGTTTAGCTAACAATCGTCCTTTGGAAGGTATTAGTGCTATTATTACTCACCCTTTTTCAGGTACTATAAATTCAGCCCGTCATTGCACTTTTGAAGTCATCCAGAGTTGAGAAAGAAATACATAAAAAAATGGAAGCCACTTCAAGAAGACGAGTTGAAAACATCTGGTATTTTGCGGTAGTACTGTTGGTACTAAACCACAATACATAGAAGCAGCACAGGAATTGGGTCGAGTCTTAGCTGCAAAGAATATGCACTTAATATATGGCGGAGGAAATCTTGGATTAATGTGGATCGTTTCAAAGGCTGTACAGGAAGGAGGCAGTCATGTTTTGGGAATCATTCCAAAACCCTTGGCAGAGGCAAATCTTATTGGATCATCAAACGGAGAGGAACTGATCGTGCCAGGTATGTCTGAACGACTGGTGGAAATGATTAACCGTTCTGATGCTTTTATTGCTTTGCCAGGTGGCTTGGGTACATGGAGGAAATTTTTATAGTACTATCTTGGGCGAACCTGAATATACACCAGAAACCGCTTGGACTGCTCAACGTTGATGGATTTTATGATTTTCTTTGTGTTTTCTTGATGATGCTCGGAGAAATGGGTTTGTGTCAAAACCTATGAAAGAACTCCTCTTTACTGCCAGAACTGCTCCAGATCTAATTGACCAACTCTTAGCATATGAACCACAAGTTGACCCTATCATTTCAAAGATAAAATGGTCCGATGATGATCGTGGTAAGAAGCGTCGAATAAATCTGGATCTTAACCTTTAATTTTCCTGTAAAATTTCAACTAATCAGGTACTATCTTCTAAACTCTTCTTCTACTGTTTAAGACATTGGGGACAATGTCTCATTTAGGTTTGGGGGTGAGGTATAGTTAATAGTATTTGTTTGTATTGTGCTTTTATTTTTAGTCTAAAATTTTTCGAAAAATACAAAAAAAATTGAAAAATTTTCAAAAATTACAAAAATATTTTGCATTTTTTGTTTTTATTTTGACTAAAAGGGTGAAATTGGTAAGAGATTGCTGAGTAAGGAGTTTCCACTCCTGAGACGTATTTCAAACCATTTTTGAAACAAGTTAATTTTTGTTTATTTCATTTTAAATTATTTAATTTGTAAATTCTCCTTAACACTGACTAAAATGAATCTTCATATGCTCAGTTGGCAGGTATTATCAACATGCATAGTAACATACGAACATGAGTTGTAATTGAAAAGTTTGTAATATTCAGTGCTATAGTTTAATTGGAGGAAGCATCTCAAAAAAGTGATGGAGTAAAAAAAAAAAAAATAAATTTCTGATGTACAAAAATAAAGTATCTAAGATCCGGGTTATTAAGTCTGTAAGGGTGTTTTAACACCTAGTGCCCTAACCAACTGGTTTGGGAGTCACTGGCCCAAAACCGCGCTACATGGATCGAAGATGCTACAAAATATATATATATATCTGAAGTCTGGGTAATTAAGTCCGTAGGGGTGTCTTAACACCTGGTGCCCTAAAGCCAACTGGTTTGGGAGCCACCGACCCAAAGCTCGCTACATAGACGGAAGGTATTGTATATAAATAAAAAAGTCAAAATTCAGAAAAATCAAAGAAAAAATCAGAAAAATCAGAAAAATTATTCCATTGCTACAAAAAGGTGTGAAATCTGATAGAACTTTAGGACAAAAATATTACTCTCTTATCAACTACACTTGTGACTGTTGTGGGCAAAAATGAATTGATTAATATTTTGTTAGCTCTGTATATGGAGAATGGTAAAAATAATCGGAGAATTTCGGTAATTTAGAATGAAACAAAACAACTAGTAACTTGGAGTAGAAGTTTCACTTGATTAGTCACTAACTTCTATTTTCTCTTGTCTTTTTGCTTTTGTGTGCATTAGTTTTAACTAACTTCTTACTTTTGTAAAAACGTTTGTGGGTATCGTTGCTGTAAGCCCTCACGAGACTATAACTCGTCCACTAGGGACACCTAGGGGTTTAAAGGCTTGTTGCATACGCTAAATGCAATCGTGATCCCTACGAAAGTGGTTTAGTTAATTTTATTTCTTTATGTTATTTTATTTTATGTTTTGCTCGAGGACTAGCAAAATGTTAGGTTTGGGGGTGTGATGAGTGGTAAATATATCACTTTTTCCCACTCATTTGACATAATATTTCGTATTGTTTCTCGAGCTTTATGAACGTTTTGATGTGTTTTGTTGTTATTTTGCAGATAAATAAAGTTTGGAAAGCATTGGAGGCAATTTGGGACAAATGCGTCAACAGGGATATTTTCTTCTTTTCCGCGTCGCGACGCTAAAGCCTTGCGCGTCGCGACGCCCAGCATGCGCCAGACTTGCTAACTTGCGCCTTGTGCCACGTGTCAAAATCTGATTGGTCAAAACTTGCTAACGTGCGCCGATCATGGTAACGTACGCCGTGCCACGTTTCACCATCACAACGGTTATGCTAACGTGCGCCCGCCGCCACGTGTTAACATCTGATTGGACCAAACCAAGCGCATGCCACGTGTCGTCTTACCATTGGACCGAATTATTGACGAATCAGGTGCCGCCACGTGTCAAGCTGCTATTGGACCGAAATTCCCACCAATCAGCGCCTGCCACGTGTCGTCCTGATATTCGACCGTATCGCCAGCCAACCACAGCGTGACACATGGCTCAATTATTACTGCCGACAGACGCGTGGTCAACCCGCGTGGACTCCGCGTGGACTGTTGCCAATGTCGCGACGCTAGTGCATTTTCAGCGTCGCGACGCTGGCCCTAAATCAGCCTATAAAAGGAGGCCGCCAGATTCATTTTTCTTCATGCTCTCATTGGGAAATTCTCCTGATTTTATAGGAAGCATCTATTTTTGTATATATAAATAATATTTTTAATTTATGTATTTTAATTTTTAGTAATAGCAGTTCTCTTCTTTCTTTAACCTCTTTTAATGTTTAGTAGTTAATTTTCTGCTGGGGATAAGGTGAAGCTTTTATTATTTTAATTTAGATTAATCTCCCTAAATATAACATGGAAATTATAATTCAAAATATAAAATATTACCGCCTTAATGGCTGGTTTTATTTATTTGACATAATGTGGCACCGCCTATATGGCTGGTCTTTAGGTGACAGGTAATTACCGCCTATATGGCTGGTTTATGTTCAAATACTATTACCGTCTTTATGGCTGGTCGGACTTAATTTGACTTAATAAAGAATACCACCTTTATGGCTGGTCAGTAATATCATGTTTAATTTCTGTATTATATTAAGAGAGATATCTAAATTATAAATAGTAAAAGTGGATCCCCAACCCCCAGCATTTTATTTTTATTCTAGGGAAGTGATGAAACACAATACACACACTTAATAATTGATTTTCTTTTTATGGGTAGTTCTTTAGTTTGTTTATTGAGTCTTAAGCTTAATGCGTCTTGTTAACTGGCAATTAATAAGATTGATGGGGTAATTCTAAAATGAACTAGACATATGGATTTTAGTTTTCAGCCTTAGATTCAATAGCTTACGATCTTCCTTGAGGATAGATAACCCTTTAATAGATTTCCTTACAGGATAGACATATACCTGTCGGGCGTGGGTAGCCGTAATTGAAAATTAATCTTAATGAATCCAGGTAATTTGGTTGACATAGGAATATGGTTCAATTGGGTTATACTGGGTATTTGCGTCTGACCATCGACATAGGCTTTTGCATATTTTTGTGTTCCAAGTTAGCAAATTAATTTATTACACATAAATAACAGAATCAATTCATCTTTTAATAATATTGTGTGGAGTCACGACCCTAGATCTTTGAGTCTTTTATTTTATTTTCCTTAGTATTTTCTTTTAAGTCTGTTTTTATTTATTTTTGCAAAACCACATTCAACCAACCAAAAGCAATCAATTCCCTTCTCCCTATAATTAGATATCTGTAAATAAATAGATTCAATAATTAATAACAACAGTAGGAATTAAGTCCTCGTGGGATCGATATTTTTATAGTACTTGAACGATACGTGCGCTTGCGTTATACGCATGTGTTTGCACCGGTCAAAATCTAATTTCATATAATATATCGAATATATTATTTAATCGATTAATTCTTAATTAATCGTTCTCTCTATTTAATTTGAATTTTATCCCAGATAAATTCTCGCTGTAATTAATCATAGATTATTTTGTCTCTCTTCTAATTAATCCCAGATTAATTATGTTCGAGTTATACGTCATCGGTGAATCTTCAGAAAGCGACCCATGAGATCCCTGGATATGTTGGCAGTAAATCCGGCCGTCGGATTATCCGAACACGTGCGTACCTCGTACCACGTTCTTACCGATTTACGAGACATGGTTGGCTTCTAGCAAAGCGCCGTGCCTACCCAATTCTCCAGAAATATTCTTTAAGGAATATAATCTATAACAGACGTAGTATAGGTAGTATTGCGTATTGCGATCCAGTATCAGATGTCACATGCAAGGCCTGGGTTGGAATAGTGTCTGCCCCGTACGAAGCATATATCGGATCACAAGTAACTAGTCTCTATAATCGGATAATCATGACCTTGTCATATTATCCCGATAGTTGCAACATAATAGAGAACCGGTTCTGTATCCCTACGTGATCATCATCTCCATATGACTGAAGTGATACTTTCATCTTGACATCACACCCAATACACTACGATTCTCAATAAACCCAGAAGAGGCGTACACAGAACCTGTTAAAGTCCCGGAAGACCAAAACCAAAGCGTATTGATTGTCGCAAGTACTAGCGATGCAAGTCTCAGGTTAAGACCAAATACACCTACCCTAAATCGGATTCCCATAGACACATAGTCATACTACCAATGGGATTCCGAGGGGTCTATCTAGAGCGAAACTATTTCCGTACCATTGGTAAACACAACATTCTATCGCACTTGCATAAGTATCCAATACTTAAATATATGAGAACTATGCTGTTACGCTTCCATAACACGCACAAGTGCAATACTAGTCTATTATGCATTATCGATGTCCAGTCTCGATAATACTACGACTAGAGATATTTAATGATTAAACCTTTGTGGATTGATATTGTCTCATATCTTATAATCCAGAACTAATCATAAAGACTTTTATCATTTATATATACAAGTAATCTAATTACAAAATGATAAAATACAATTTCCATTGTCACATAGTTAATTTGTACAAAAAAACCACAATGTCTTTTACAAATAGTGACTCTATGGGTCATAATTGTCCAAAAAAAAGTCCATATGGTTAAATCGGATTAATACGATATGAGACAGTATTAATCCATGAACGATTTAATCATTAAATATCTCTAGTCGTAGTATTATCAAGACTGGACATCGATAATGCGGAATAGACTAGTATTACACTTGTGCGCGTTATGGAAGCTTAACGACATAGTTCTCATATATTTAGGTATTTGATACTTATGCAAGTGTGATAATAGGTTTTGTTAGCCGTTGGACCGGGAACAGCTTCGCTCTAGATAGACCCACTCGGAGTCCCATTGGTATTATGACTATGTGTCTATGGGAATCCGAATCAGGGTAGGTGTATGTGATCTTTAACTAGAGACTTGCATCGCTATTACTTGCGACAATCAGTTTACTTTGGTGTTGGTCGTCTGGAGCTTTAACAAGTTCTGTGTACGCCTCTGCTGGGTTTACTGAGAATCATAGTGTATTGGGTGTGATGTCAAGAGGGAGTATCACTTCAGTCATATGGAGATGATGGTCACACAAAATACATATGGAGATAATTAATCTATGATTAATTGCGGCAAGAATTTATCTGGGATTAAATTCGTCTAGAAGAGAGAACGCGATTAATTTGGAATTAATCGATAAAATAAATTTAATAGTTAAATTAGATTTTTTCTATTTAATTTATTTATTTGGGCTAAAATAATATATCGGATATATTAATTGAAATCAAATTTCAATACGAAGTTAAAATTAGATTTTAATTCAAGTGAACGAATTAATTTAGAATTAATTCGTAAGCGAATATCGTAATAATTTTGTGAGGCATAATTATTTAATTAAATTAGATTTAATTATTTAGCAACATAAAATTCATTTAATCGGATTAAACGAACTCGGGCCCAAAGTCTACTTGTGTGAGCCAACTTAAATTTGGAATTTAAAGTGGTGAGACCCACAATTTACATCACTTGTTAAATTGTGCTGGAAGTAGTTGGCAAAAGTAATTGGATTATTTAATACACACAACAACCAAGTCAAGACAACTATTCACTCATCTTCTCCCCTCTCTCTCATTGCCGATTTTCTCTCTGCCTTGGAGGACAAATTTTGTTTCAAAATTTGATCAAGCTAGCACTTGGAGAGTTGATCAAGGTGATAGAGAAACTCACCCAAGAGTTGGAACAACAAAATAAAGCTTGGAGCTTCATCCTATAAAGTAGAAATTTCGAATTTCAACCAAGAACAATGTGAGTATTTCCGCTACTTAACTTGTTAAATTCACACTACAAATCATGTTTAGAGATCTTGTGGCATGTGTAGGACACTAACAACTCATACTTGATATCCATGGGTTAGACCCATTTCTGCTGCCCGTGTTACCGATCCGACCCTAGGGGTTCCACAATTGCCCCAATAGATTGGTATCAATAACAAAGGCTTAACTACACAACACATATTTTGAATCTATGCTATATTAATTTTAATTTAATTATGCATAAGACATATTGGATATGTATTGCATGTTTTAAATTAAAACTTTGACCTAATTAAGTTAATGACTTGATTGTCATAAATCTCCCGTGATCAGGTGATTACTTTTAAGTAATTGTATTAATAATATTAGAGCATTATTGGATGGTCTGTCTTGTCAATATGGAGATGAATGAGTTCTTACTACTTATATCCAATATCGTCATTAGTGTAAGGGTATAAGTGCTCGGAACCTAGGTCACTTCGGTAAAAAATTAGATGTAGCGTGATGAGTTAACGTAGTCACCCAATATCGTATTTAGTGTGAGGGTGTACGTACGAAGCTCATTAGTGCACATTGACAAGTATACACCTAGAACACGTCTTAAACCAATATCGTCATTAGTGTGAGGATAAGAAATGGTTCAGGACCAAACTAGGAGTCACATGAAGGGATTGACCTTGAAGGTATACCTAATGAGTTTACAAAGGCCATTATCGTCATTAGTGTGAGGCTGAAGTAAATGTCATGGGATCCACTTCCCGCTATGAAATTTTGATAGTCAATTTTCTATTTTTCCTTTAAGGGAGATTACAGAATTACGTAAAGTAGTGGGATGACACTATTAGATTTAAAATTCCATAATCAATTAGTGTTATCACTTTTGAAATGAAAACTGTTCTGCTACTACTCAAAGATGTTGTCTTGTAGATGGCTGCCACTAATCCATTGATGAAAATTTTGGATTCCAATAAGCTAAAAGGAGCCGAGAACTATTTCGAATGGAAAATGAACATGCGTCTTGTCTTGGAGTATGAAAAGTTTATTTATCTCACGATCAATCCACTGCCAGTTTATATCCATCCTGACTCCACTCCAGAAGAGCGAGAAACTTTTGATAGATGGAAGGATGATAACTTGAAGGTGAAATCCTACATCTTGGGATCGATGGTTCCAGATTTGTTGAGACAATACATTAAAGTACGAGATGCTTGGAGCATCATGCGAACACACAAGGAGTTGTTCGAGGCAAATCAAGAGATGGAACTGTATCGAAGGTCTAAGGAATTGTTCCGTGCTGAACTCAAGGAGGGATGAGTTGTCAGCACTCATTTTTTGAACATGAAAGACTAGATTCGATATCTGGAACGATAAGGCATTGTGTTTGATGAACGGCTGGGCCGTAATTTGATTATGTCTTCTTTGCCTGGTTCTTATGCTGGCTTTGTATTGAATTTCCATATGCATTTGATGCAAGCCACATACGAAGAACTTAATAACATGCTACACACGGAGGAGCAAGATTTGAAGAAAGGCATGTTGGACAATTATGACCCATAGCGTCACTATTTGTACATATCATGGTGTTGTTGTACAAATTAACTATATGACAAAGGAGTTGCTCTCTTATCATTTGTGATTAGATCACCAAGATGTAAAAATGATAGGAGGTCCTTATGATTTGTTCTTGGATTGAGAATGATATGAGATAGTATCAGTCCATGAAGGATAAATCATAAAATATCCATAGTCAGAGTATTATCGAGATTGGACATCGATAATGCGTAAAAGACTAGTATTACACTTGTGGGCGTTGTGAGGGCATAACAACATAGTTCTCATATATTTGGGTATATGATACTCATGCAAGTGTAATAGGAGGTTGTGTTTTACCGATGGTACAGAAAACAGCTTCGCTCTGGATAGAACCCACAGAATTCCATTGGTAGTATGACTATGTGTCTATGGAAGTCCGAAATCAGGGTAGGTGTATTTGGTATTAACCTGAGACTTGCACCGCTAATACTTACGACAATCAATATACTTTGGTTTTGGTCGTCCAGGGCTTTAACAGGTTCTATGTACGCCTCTGCTGGGTATATTGAGAATCGTAGTGTGTTGGGTGTGATGTCAAGACGAAAGTATCACTCCAGTCATATGGAGATGATGATTGCGCATGGATACATAACTGGTTCTCTAAAGGGTTGCAACCATCGGGATAATATGACTTGGTCATGATTATCCGATAATAAAGAGACTAGTTGCTCGTGATCCGATATATGCTTCGTACGGGGCAGACACTGTACCAGCCCCAGGCCTTGCATGTGATCATCCGATACTGGATCGAAATACGCAATACTACATATACTACACCTGATATAGATCACTTATTCCTGTAAGCATGTTTCTGGAGAATTGGGTAGGCATGTCACTTTGTTAGAAGCCAACCTTGTCTTGTAAATCGGTAAAAGCGTAGTACTAGGTACTTACGTGTTCGGATAGTCCGACGACCATATTTACTGCCAACATATCCGGGGATCTCATGGGTCGCTTCCCGAAGATTCATCGATGACGTATGACTCGCACTTTAATTAATCTGGGATTAATATGATGAGAGAGAAAATTAATCTGGGATTAATGACAGAGATATTTTATCTAGGATAAAATATCAATTAAAGAGAGATAACAATTAATTTGGAATTAATCGATTAATTAATATATTCGATATATTAAACGAAATTGGAATTCGACGCGGAATTAAAATTAGATTTTAATTCGGGCGAACGAGTTAATTTAGAATTAATTCGTTAGCGACGTGAATAATGATTTCGCTAGGCATAATCATTTAATTACGTCGCAACGGAAAATTCGTTAATTTAGAATTAGCGAACCCGAGCCCGAGAGTGTTTGCGAGCACATTCGCATTTCGAATTCGAGTACGGTACGCAAGTCACATCAAGTGTCAAATCGCTAGTCACATCAAACGTCAAATCATTAGTCACTTTGAGTGATGTGATAACTTGTCACTTGATTGATTGAGTGATGTGACTTGATGAGAGTTGTTGGAAAAGCTTTTGAAAGCTTGAAAGACATTTATCATTTATTTAATATTTGGTATTTGACTTTTTTGGTTTTGTGTATTAGATATACAAAAACAAAAACAATTGATCTCTCTCTCTCTTGCAACCTCACGGTTTGGAGCCAAAAACTCCCTCTCTCTCTCACGACATTTCCTCTTCTATTTTTTCTGGGTTGGACCGAGAACCATGGAGAAGCTAGGGAAATTTGTGGCAAATTTCTTGAGTACTAGCACACATAAGAGCCATACAAATGTGATAGGGAACTCACTTCATGAGCTTGGAATCACCTTGATAAGCTTGGAGCATCAATGGAGGACCAAGATGGCCGAATTTGAGGACTGCATTGCAGCTCACTGCCGAGCATGACAGAGGGCAGAAAATAGATTTTTGTTGTCCGCCGCATCGCTCAACCGATCGATGTAAGTATTCCGCAACTTCGTTGATTGTATTCACATGTGTTTTGATGCTTTTTATTCGATCCTCGGGACCGTAGAAACTCCAACAATGGTATTAGAGCGGAGAAAAAACATGAAATTTGATTTAGGGCTTAAAATTAGGTAAAATGTATTTGAGCATGATTTTATGAAATTGGATGATTGAGTATGCTTAAAGGTGTTTTAATTGAGGATTGATTGGATCAATTTGATGAAATGTTGTTTGGAACAATTTTGCCCAAAATCCTTAGCTTGGCCGAGAGGTATACTAGCCCTAATGTCTTGGATTTTGATTTTTTGATTCATTGGATGAGTTGGAATCATGTTGGGAATATTGATTTAATGTTGAATTGGATTTAATTGGATTGAATTTGATTTGGACATAAAATCCCCTCCATTGCCGAGACATGAAGAAGCATGTATTGGGTTTGATTTTTGATTAAATTGTGTTGGACACTATTTGATGTTAAAGAGCATGATTAGTTGTGTAAATTGATGATTTGGAAATGTTTATTTATGTGATTAATTATGCAATACACTTTAGAATTAATTAGATTATGAAATTGGACTTTTATGATTTAATTAATTGGGCTTAATTTTAGAAATTGGGCTTTTAAAGTTGTTATTGGGCTTATTGGGCTTGGTTGTACCAAGATGGGTTTAGGCTAAATTGGTTGGATCCAATTGGGCCCAAAACCGCTTCCATAAAGTCCAAATGCGACTAATGGACCTTAATTAATTTAATTGGGCCTAATAGGCCTAAATTGATTTCTAGGCTTATGGGGTTACTCCTTGATTGGGCTTTGGTTATTGGGTTTGACCCAAGTTGACCAAAAGCCCACGCCTTAAGAGATTAATTAAAAGCCCATTGGACTTTAATTAAATTAAACTTTGGATGTTAATCGGGCTTTGAGACCTGTAACGATTAAATTTGGAATTTAAGTCATAAAGGTTCGTTAATAAAGTGTAGTATTTAATTTGGAATTAAATAGCGAATTAGTATTAAATACAAATTGAATTGGATTTAATTTTGTAGTTTAATTTAATTCGAGAATTCGTACTTTGAGTACTTATTCGCAAAAGAGTATGACTCGCGCAAAATCAAATCGTTGTTTGAACATTGGATGGTCATTAATTATCAGATTAATAAATTTGATTAGATTGATTGATAACATGCTTGTGTGAATACATGGTTGCGATGCATGAATAATGTTTGTCGGATGGATATTAGATGGGTGGGGCAATTTTAGAAATTGTTGTAATAAATTTGGAATTTATTAATTGGACCTGCGTGTCCAGCCTTATTACCTCCTTACTCTTTGTATTCTCTTCTCACCTATTCCCCTCAATGTAAATGAGGTTTATTTAGAAGTGTAGTGTAACGGGTAGAAGTAAATACTTGTGCTAGCGGGAGAGAGGAAAGAGAGAGATTTGATCTAGGATCAATGTGTTAAGTATCCATCCGCATATCATTATTATTATTATTTTTTTATACGCGCTTTATTATGTATTTAGAATGCATGTTTAAGGGTGTATGATGATGAGACCTTAACAAAGATAATAAATTGGTTGCCAATTTGCACGTGAAAAATCCTCACAAAATATTAAGCGTTTTTCCTTCCATTGAGTGATTCTTACTCAAGATCCAAGAATGGCATTGGTTTGTTGGCCAAAGTCAAGGCCTTTGTCCGTCGAGGATGTGTTTGAATCACGAGAACTTTGTTCCATATCGGTGTCTTGTCCAAGTTGTGGTTTGTTGGCCAAAGTCAAGACCACTTCTTGTCCATCGACATTGATTACGAAGCTTTCCATGGTCAATGGGTTCCGCTTAACTGGGATCACTAAGTTGTTGTGCCAAAGCCAAGGCTTAGTTGATTCAGAGGAAAAAGGTTAGGCAATATATTGGATATATTGGCATATATAAGATATATGTTTCGGACTTGGATGTCCCCCTACTGGATCTAGGAATTGGATGGGATCCAATTGATCTTAGAGATCTACCTAGTTAATTATCATACAATTTGTTGGCCAAAGTCAAGATTGTGTGATATTTAACGGGATCCTAGCCCACTAGGAAACACGGTTTCCCGAGTACTCGACAGAGGGTTAGAGACTCGCCGAAAAATAGTGGGAGGCAAGAATTGAATTTGCAATATTCGTTTAATTACTTGCCATACACGCTCAAACAAACATCATTCGTCAAATAATTAAATGTTAGTTGGACTAATATTTAAATCGTTGTTTTAATTAACAGTTGGACTGTATTCAAACAATTAAATTATAGTTGATTACATAGTTGGACTATAATAATCATTATAATAAATAGTACCTAAATCGTTGATTAAATAGTTGGACTATTAGAATCAAGATAAAATTAAAAGATTAGCATTTAAAACATAATCCTAGGGAAAATGTATTTAAAGGATTTAATTTTCATATTGGGAATAATTTCAGGATGGTCCTGGAAACTAATAAGTTACTTTATTTGATAAAATAACATATTAGGCCTAAGCCTGGAGTTAAGCAAATAGTAGAGCATGATATTTGGAATATTCATGTAATGATAACTTTAGTGCTTAATCCATTAAACTTGTCAAATAGACTCCTTAATTTCTTATTCAGAACTAAGGATTAGATCCTTCAAGTATAATAATGAAATTGAAGGATCTTCATAGATCTATACTTAGATCTTAGAAGTACTAAATTGCAATAATAAACTCTTGGAGAGTTAATGGCCATTCTTAAGGAGACAAAGCCAAAATTTGCATTTAGGCAAGGAGCGCAAGGCGCACCTTACTTCAATATTCTAGAAACCCGAGGCTTGCCCAAAGGCTTCTGGAGTGTTGAAAATGACAAAGGCAAAATCATTATAATCTTCTGGGAAGATAAATGATATATCCCAAAATGTCTGGCTAAATTGTGGCAAAAGGGATCGCGGAAGCGTGACTGCCGTTTGAACAAAGCAGACATGAAGGAATTGAATAATGAGCAAGGCTCTGACTTCAAATATGTTTGTCAAAAATATGTTCACTACTAGTATTAAAATTAGATTTTAAATACTTAGTGTGGTACATAAATATATACTAGGTGTGTAGAATCTGCTATGAGCAGGATACTGACTTCAGTTGAGATTAATTTGCGAATTGAAAACGGGACGAAATTCACTGTTTCAACTGTAGATACCTAAGTTTAGGAACTACCCTTCGGGTTTGTACTTAAATTAGGAAACTGTTATAATGTAACTAGTTTGACTAGATACATTATCTCTATATCAGTGTTTAATCCGTTGCGGATTTACCTTTATATTCTAGAACACTAAATTGTTTCATTATATAAAGATGATATTGAGATAAACACATTAGATGTGAATAACAATATTTATATTTTGAATATAAATAAATCTCAAACGTATAACATGACAAACAAATAGCTCAAACTGATTTGATCAGTTGAAACATATTGTGGCATTGTTGTCTGGGACACAATTTAAACAAGACTCGTATATCCACACTTTTGAAGAGTGGGTACTAGGACTAATTTGATTCCATTCAAATAAAGTCTACGAATCTAGTTTATTAGGCAAAGTGCCTAAAACACATTTACTTGGTAAAAGTGTAAATGCCACCCATCTGTTAGCCCTAGTTCATAGTGAAGAAAGTGGGCCCATGTCTAGCTAGGCTAGAGGTGGATAAGAATATTTCGTGACCTTTACGGATGTGGCATCGCGTTATGGTTATGTGTCTCTTTTGAAACACAAATCGGAAACTTTTACAGTTTCGACACGAAGTAGACAAACAGATCGGCTAAAGTATTAAAACCATCACGGTTAGACCATGATGAAAATACTTAAGCAATAAGTTTCTAATATACTTGAAAGAGTATAATATTCTTTCAATGATGACTCCTCCCGGAACACGTCAATCTAACGGTGTGTCCGAACGGAGAAACCGAATTTTGTCAGACATGATAAGGTTAATCCTGAGTCGCTCTGAACTACCATTTCCTTCAACGGATATGCATAAATAGTGAATAACTTATTTTGAATAAGGTTCCATAAAAATATGTTTGACAGACTTCATATTAGATATGAACAGGAAAGAAACTGGGTTTTCTCATTCCTGAAGATTTGGGTATGCTGGGCATATGTTTGGATGATACCAAACTAAAACCCAAATCGGATAAGTGTCTAATTGTAGGTTATCATAGGGAAACCAAAGTATAGTACTTATACAACTCACAAGAGAACAATTTAATTGTTTCTCACCATGCGGTTTTCGTAAGAGGAATACCTATATGCAGTGGTAAGTGGAAGGATAGTAAAACTCGATGAAAATCGGAGTAATACTATTCAAGGCACCGATTCATAATGGAACACAAATAGTTCATCAAGGATGAAACTAAACCAATAATCTTCGAATACACAAGAACCGCGTGAGTCGAAGAGAGTCAGAAAACAACCTGGGGTATAGGTTTCTGATCTCACCTCATAAAGATGTCAATCTTATTGAGGAAAACGAACTGACTACGTATAAGGAAGTTATACAAGGTATCGACTCCCTATTATGGCAAAGTGCCATGAGTCCTAAATGGATTCCATGTATACCAACTATGTTTGGATACTAGTTGATGTACCGCAAGGCATTGTGCCTATTGGTACTATATAAGTCTTCAAGGAAGACATACATGGATGGCAACATACCAACTTACAAAGCTAGGCTTGTAGCGGAAAGGTATCGTTATCAACATTGTGTTGATTACGACGAAACCTTTTACCTGTTGCCACGGTAAATCCATTTGGATAATGCTTACTATTACTGCATGTTTCATTTATGAAATATGTCAGCTTAACGGGAAAATCGCTTTCCTGAAAAGGAAACCTTTTGGAGGATGTTTACAACATCGTGAAGCTTTTGTCGTACCAAAACTAGCAAACAAGGTTTGCAGGTTATTCGATCTATGGAAGGATTGAAGCAAGCATTGGGTTCTTAGAATTATCGTTTTGATGTAATCATAATGGTGTATGATTTAATTCAAAACAGAAATGATTCTTGTGTATATAAGGAGGTTAGTGGGAGCGCACTGACAGTGAATGTCCTATAAATAATGATAATATGTCATTTCTTGGAAATGATATTCCCATAATACAATCGGTGAAAGCTTGGCTTGCGAGAAAACTCTCCGAGAAATCGTACATTGAAAAATATACGTGACCTGGTGTCTTATACGCTTTGAGCATATGGATTCACAAACACGCCAATCCAAGTGATAGTCACTGGATTGATGTTAAGAACATCCGTTAGTATCTTAGAGATCTAAGGATGCTGTCTTAATCTATGGAGATGGAGAACTTGAAGTGACTGGAATCACTATAGCAAGTTTCCTAACCGATAATAACGACTATAAGTCGCAAACAGTACTATACAGTTTGAATAACGGTACAGTGAGCTGGAAATCTTCCAAGCAAGATACTATTACTGAATAAACAACAAATGCGGGTTATTGCTGCAGCTGAGGCAGCAATTGAAGCCATCTGGGTCAATAATAATCTAATTAGATTAGATATAGTTCTGTTAGCAGCTAAGCTAGGCTGCAGCGCAGGCTAAAGATTTAATGGTATCATCAACGATCCAAATATATACTTCGATATTCATCTGATTCGTTCGGATCATACATCGTGGCGATGTGATGATCATATAAATTGCATCAGACGATAATCATGCAAATCCACCGACGAAAACCTTTTCTCAGCAGTTTGAGCCAACCGTACATAGTTCGGGTGTCAGACACTCGAGTGACTGGCTATAGGCCAAGTGGGAGATTGTTGGACAATTATGACCCATATCGTCACTATTTGTACAGATCATGGAGTTGTTGTACAAATTAACTATGTTCAGAAAACAATAGTTTTAAAAAAAATTCAGAAAAGATAAGTTTTACAGAAAGATTTTCAGATGAGACTTTCAGAAAATAGTTCAGAATTCATAGACAAGAAAAAAGTTTTCATACAAAGTTATGTCTGGATTTTTGTTGTAGAACCGAATGTTTTTAGTACAATATTTCAGTCTTTATCGTCCACTCACTTAGATCTTACAACGGTCTAACCCCCACTCCCAATTTTCTGGTTTTGCAGGTGTTCTCGGAGGACGAGCTCGAGAGGATGTATACTAATGTAGTCACTAGGTTATGGAGTCCACCAGTTCAAGTCAAAAATAGTGAGAGTCCAGTCAGAGTCGGTTAGAAGTCATGTATTAGTCTTGAGTACTGTGATAGTGATTGTATGCAAATGTTATTAAGTTTACAAGTATGATTATTGAGTTTATATTTCTTGTTGATGAGTTTGGACGTTGGTCCCATGCATAAGATTTTGATTGAGAAAAGAATATTATCGTTGTTCATGATGAGAAAGTCAGAGGCTCAAGGGGACAGTACGGCCTATTCCTTGTCGGTAGCATCTCCCAGATTTGGGGAGGTTACAAATATGGTATCAGAGCATGATGTAGGGAGTCAGTGACTGCAATAGGTAGAGTATTGGGGTTTTATAGATGTAGTATGTCTGGGATACTCGTATGCAAGGCACTACCTCTCCAGTATCCTATCCTCGAGTACGTCCTCAAAGTTCTACAGACAGGTTAGTAAACTTTCCTAGATCATTCAAATAGTATTCCTTACAAGAACAATTATACTCTAGATCCAAGATAAGAATTTTTTTCTAAGTTATTCTGGGCTATTACCAGAAGTTCTAATATTATTATGACACCAGATAGAAAGATATAAGAAAAGTTACCCAAGGGAGTGAGAAACGAAAACTATAAGAAAGTAAGGAAAGATGCATAGTTGTGTAAGCAGTCAGGGATAAAGAAAAGTGAAGGGATTGAATAAGGTAGTGAAGTTCTAAGGATACCCAACATGGACATTATAGAGAGAATAGAAAGAGCCCAAGCAAGTATTAGAGTGCCTAGAAGATGTTAGATTTCCACCCTCCTCAGAAAATTCCGTCAAGTCGATATAATAGCCTTCAGGTACTTTGTATAGATAGTAAGTTCCCTGAGTAACGAGGAAAAGCTAGAAATATAACAGAAGTAAAAAATCAAGATTTGACTCAAGAGTTCTAATATGCTGAGATGTAAAAAAGGACGTAGAGAACTCCAGATCCCCAAACCCAGACCTAGGTCCCCAAGCTGGCAAATAGAAGTCATAAATAGAAACGATTAGTTACTTTGTCCTAAGCAGGCCAATGGAGACAAGACCCTAAGCTATCTAGTTTTCAACCGCTTAGTCATACCAGTTAAGGAAGTTGTCCTGACAGAGCCTATCTCATACCTACCCTACATGATAAATAGACTTTACCAGGACATAGAGTACTAGAACAAGGATATAGAAACCCATCGAGACATAAAGAAAAGAACCGACGAGACATAAAACAGTTTCTATCAGCATAGATATAAGCGACCGTAAGAAACCCAACGAGAGTTCATCTTAAGAAATGGAAAGACCT
Source organism: Zanthoxylum bungeanum (assembly GCA_019454045.1). Taxonomy (NCBI): domain Eukaryota; kingdom Viridiplantae; phylum Streptophyta; class Magnoliopsida; order Sapindales; family Rutaceae; genus Zanthoxylum; species Zanthoxylum bungeanum. The sequence goes on along the minus strand of SKCR01035387.1, from coordinate 37,147 downwards.
TGGAAGACATATCACATAGAAAAAGAATTAAGGAAGTTTCGAGGATATAAAGAAGAGAACCCAGTGTAGCCCAAAGATCAAGGCAAGTCCGCGTGAGGCTTGCAAGACTAGCAGAAGTCTACAGAATAGACAAAATATAGCAGAACCTACATATCAGCCCAAGTCAGAAGAAATATGTGGAAGTATACAAGAATAGACCTGAGAGGTTGAAGATATTTATGAGTGACAAGAGTACCAGTATGGACAGTAGAATAGAGTGCCAAAGTCAAGACTTAAAGCAAGAATAGAGAGCAGAGATCTAAGAAGCAGTTAGGAGAGCAAAACACCACTTGCCTCAGCATCAAGACATAGATCAAAGAAACAAGATATGTGAATAGTAAGAGGGATGCGTGAAGTAATGAGGAAATTCAGTTGGATCGCAAGACATGAGGTAGTCGATCAGGTTCCTACAGAATGAATGATGACCCTTTCTTCTAGAAACCTTGATTTTAGTAAACATATAGATACCTAACCAGAGCATCACCAAGCCTATGTGTAAAATAGAAATGCGTGATCTTATGGATTGCTTATGCTCACCCCTCAATTTAGAGCCCGATAAAGAAATAACCAGTAAAGAAGAACAATTGATAGATTAGATGAATCACGAGATGGCTAGAAAACCAAATCGATGAGTCCAATAAAACATAAATAAGAACCATAAGATAGAATAGTTCGAAGCCACGATGAGTTGAGCTAAGTCTGGAAGCCACCGTTGAATCAAGGGATCCTTAAAGAAGTAAGACCTAGAAGTATGAAGAGACCAAGGAGAATTATTCTCAGGAATATAATGAACAACTTATAAAGAGTCTCATGATATTGAGAAGGAAAAGAATGGGTAAAAAAGTAATACCCGAACTAAAAATTTAGTAGAAGATGTCCTAAATAATCAAAGTTGATAGAGTTTTTAGGAAAATAAAGGAGTAAGGAGTTCAAGAAACCGAGATAAGAAATGAACCTATATAGCAGAGTAAATTTCTTAAGAAATAGTAGTAAAGAGAGTATAGCGGCACTCAGAGAGAGAAAGTAACGACTTCATATGGTTAACGACAGAGACTAAATAGAAAGAAGTACATGGGCAATACAATATGTTGGGATGTATGCCCTAGAGCTACGTGTAATGTAAACGGCTTTATGTGTTTTGAAATAAAATGATGCATGATTCATTTATCAAAGTGTTTGTTTGATATTCGCCTATTATAAATTATATTGAATACCCTAGACCTTCAGACTTAGTGTATGAGTGTAATACACAAGAGGATTTAAGTCTGAAGTTAGTAATCTTAAATAGTCCATAGAGAGCAAACAAAGCGGGTACCGTGTTTGTGGTTTATCTATAGCTGCGGTCCATTCTATAATTATATGGCAACCTTGATCCGGGATCATCCATGTAAAGACATGAGAATGGAGGCACCTTATATGATGTGATCATATAGGATTGGACCCAGATGGAAATGAAATTCTTTTAATATCCGTTAATTAAAGAAAGTCATTTCGATCTACTAGATGGTCATATATGGATTGATCTTATTCTGAGTGTACTACGAACTCCTACATGGCAGGCTATGTCATTTGATTTACAAAGGTGAGGTTGGTGTAACAGTCCCAACCAATAGATACGTACTTTGGGGGCATGGTTTAGTGTGTAGTTGGGAATATCTTACATAGACATGGAGTTCACTCCTTCTTGAGAGAAGTAAATGAGTATCTTTCTTAAGGGTTGATTCGGTACTTGAACGGTTATAGTGCTTAAGTCTTTCTATTACGAATAGAAAGATTAAAATTCATAATCATTATGAATAAATCATTCATTCGAGAATCAATGGTACTTAAGGTAAAAATAATTAGAGGGGTATAACGGACATTATGATCGACTCTAATTACAAGATACTCGTGAAGGGTTAATCTATATGTAGTGACTATATCGATGGACACCGACTTCAGGTTTTTAGGGGAATAACCCAGAGTTAATAATTTGGAATATTTAATTAAGAGCTTAATTAATATTTTGATATTATTGGAGCTCGGAACCGTAGGTCCATTTGGTCCCCGTGCTAGCTCGAAATACTATAGCGGATTTAGTATAATTGGATAGTCCAATTATTGACCGGCGTAAACACACACGTATAACGCAAGCGCACGTATCGTTCAAGTAGTATAAAAATATCGATCCCACGAGGACTTAATATCTAATCTATTAATTTTATGAGGTCAAATGATTACTAGTATCTAACAGGTTGTTTGATTGATTGATTTGAAATGGTGACGATTCTAAATTTAAAAGCAAGTAAATAAAATTGTCGAAAATATGTTTTAAGAAAATTCAATATTAAAAACTATCTAGGGTTGTGATTTCTTCCAATATCATTTTAAAGATGAAGTGGTTATCTTAAAGTTGGGTAATATATTGATTTATTAACCTGGAACACTAAATTATTTGTAAGCCTCTGTCGATGGTCAGACACAAATACCCAGTTTAACCCAATTGAACCATATGTCTATGTCAACCAAATTATCTGGATTCATTAAGTTTAAGTTCCAATTATGGCTACCCCCGCCCGACAGGTATATTCCTATCCTGTAAGGAAATCTATTAAAGGGTTATCTATCCTCAAGGAAGATCGTGGGCTATTAAGTCTAAGGTCTTAAACCTAAAATCCCTATGTCTAGTTCATTTTAGATTTACCAGTTCAATTTTATTAATGGCCAGTTAATAAAAAGCATTAGGATTAAGACTCAATAAATAAACCTTTATATTACCCAAACTATAATTTAACCCCTTATAAACCGGTGATATTGGATTTCATCACAACCCCAGATAACTGGCTTAGTTACGACACATATTTACAGGTGGTAAAAAAAAACTTAAATAAAATAAAAGACATAAAGTAAAATACTGAAAATGAAATACTGAAAAGTAAATGCTAAAAGTAAATGCTGAAATTAAATACTGAAAATAAATACTGAAAAGTAAATTGCTGAAAGTAAATTACTGAAAAGTAAATTGCTGAAAGTAAATTGCTGAAAGTAAATTACTGAAAAGTAAAAACTGAAAATTAAAGAAAGAAAAGTACTGTGCGTAAAAGTAAATTGCGGAAAGTAAAAACTGAAAAGTAAAGAAAAGAAAATGCGAAAGAGAAAATTAATTACTAAAAGCTATAAATAAACAAACAAGATACAATCTTCTTAGTATTCTTAAGGAATTCCTTAGAAGAAAGTATGAATTTTACAAATGAAATGGCTTGGTATTTATAGGCAAAATTTTGCCTCCATCAAATCATCCATCAAATTCTCCACCAAATCCATTATTAATTTCTCCACTAATTACTCCACCAAATCCATAATTGCTCCACTAATTGCTTATCTTGTTTGGTGTTGATTTGATAATTTTTATTAATTATTAATTGATTAATATTTTGCTTTGAAAATGATTGATAATGACTTTTTAATAATTACACTCCACACACTTCTGGATGGTTCATCAATTTCGGTCATGAAATCATCATAATTTGAAAATATTTTCTCTTTAAAAGTTGTAGATCGTTGAGTCTTCCTTAATCTGGAACTTGAATCAGCTCAATCCGATATCGGAGTAAAAGGTTATGCCCAAAATACGACAGATGCGCAAAACTGGAATTTCCAAAACTGCACTTCGTCAAAAACGCCCTTTCAAGTTTCCAATCTCCAAAATTAATATATCAAGTCCAATAATTGCCCTTATTTGATCCACATTTCATCCTAAATGATTTCATTGAGTCCCGATATTATTTTATCTGCAAAATAAAATAAAACATATCAAAACGTTCATCAAACCCGAGAAACTAAACAAAATATTAAGTAAAAAGGGCGGTAAATATTGATATATTTTCCGCTCATCAATTATATACTCACATATGTATAAATATTATTGATATGATTAATAATGTTATTTGTCACAATTGGAACTTTATATTAAAAGTTAATATATGGTTTTAATAATTGTATGATAATTATTAAATGAATTAAATTAAATTATATTTGATATAATTTAATAAGGCTAAAGTTGTAATTTCCAATTAAAGGGTTTTGGAAACTCTTGATTTAATTTTGGAAGTTACAAAAATATTATGGCATTAATCCTTTTAATTTTATAACACTTTTGGCTTTAGGGAAAGTTATTTTGTTGTTACAAAATTAATGAAAATGAATGAGAGTTATTCCTATTTTATTATGCCATTGCCGATTTTTGCATAAGGAAGAGGGAAAATGTTTTGTTATTTTTTGGAAACAATTAAACCTAAATATAAAAAGGTTTTATTTTTTCTTTTTGCAAAATAGGATTCATTCTAATCTTTGCCACTTTTCTTCTTGTTCTCCAATTCTCTCAAAAGTTGAGAAATCAAAAACAAAAGAAAAAGAAGAAAAACAAATAATCAAAAGAACAAAAGTTGTTTGTGTGACTCAATCCCTAAAACGTTTAGAGATTATTTTGTGAGTCTTACCCACAGAAGTTTCCGTTGGTAACAAGATATAGTTCGGAAGACTTGTGATGTCAAACAAAATTCATATTTATCTTTTTCTCTTTGTACTCGGCAGTGGCATTGTTTTTGGCTCATTGCCGCCCATTTCTTGGTGAAACGGAACTCTGTTTGGTTTCGTTTTAATCCAGAATTTTGGGGGAATATTTTGTGATGTTTTGGGGCTTTGTTGGGGCTGTTTTCAAGTGAAAAATCAGAACCAAAACACAACCATAGTCCACACATTTCGGGGGCTTTTCTGCAGTGCGTTGGGCGCGAATTGAGTCTAAAACAGTCCAGTTTTTTTCTGGCTGTTCGGGGACTGTTCTAGGGCTGGTTCGGGGCTGGAATTTTGTCTAAAACTGAAGTAAAATTTCAGTGGTGGTGGCGGAAGCATTCGACATTCAAAGGAGAAGGGCAGAAAATTTTTTCAAGTCCGATCCGTGTGCCTAAACCGTTTCCGCTGCGCGAGGAAAGCGTTTCCTACACAATAAAGTTTTTAGAAAGTATGACTCTAGAGGAATTTCATAGATGAGGTAGTGTGTTCGATAATCAAAAATAATTAGAAGTAAAGCTGGAGAGGGAAAACCAAGTTCCCTAGTGTAGGGAAGGCATCAAATATATATGTATTTATATATACATGATGGTTCTAAGTTCATAGATAAATAGAATGTACAACCAGATCACCATAATCAAGAAGGCCTCAGGATAAGTTCCTACCTTCCTAACCCTCGTTAGACAATAATATCAGAGATGGACTTTCAAGGTTTCCTTAAGATACTCCCAGGAATAAGTGAAAGTATAGTGAAAGAGGATCGAAACATAAAACCTTCAGACGTACTTTAATAATGGAATATAAATAAGTAATAGCTCTGAGTACAAGAGTTAGGAGAGAAGTTGTTCAAATGGAGTGGTACAGAGAAGAAATAGTAGTCAACTAATGATAGAGGTACAAGGAACCAAAATTAGAACGTAATAGTGGATATGTAAAGGAAGAATATATCCCTCATATAGGAAGACAGAGAAATAGACCAAGGAAGTTCTCAATATATAATAGGATAAAGTAGAAGATGAAAAAAATACTAAGGAATGGGTTTCGAATGTTGGACAATTATGACCCATAGCGTCACTATTTGTACAGATCATTGTGTTGTTGTACAAATTAACTATGTGACAAAGGAGATTGCACTCTTATCATTTGTGATTAGATCACCTAGATGTATAAATGATAGGAGGTCCATATGATTTGTTCATGGACTGAGAATGATATGAGACAGTATCAGTCCACGAAGGATAAATCATTAAATATCCCTAGTCAGAGTATTATCGAGATTGGACATCGATAAATAAGTAAAAGACTAGTATTACACTTGTGCATGTTGTGAGGGCACAACGACATAGTTCTCATATGTTTGGGTATAGGATACTCATGCAAGTGTAATAGAAGGTTGTGTTTTACCGATGGTACGGGAAACAACTTCGCTCTGGATAGACCCCCTCAGAATTCCATTGGTAGTATGACTATGTGTCTATGGAAGTCCGAAATCAGGGTTGGTGTATTTGGTCTTAACCTGAGACTTGCACCGCTAATACTTGCGACAATCAATATACTTTGGTTGAGGTCGTCCAGGGCTTTAACAGGTTCTGTGTACGCCAATACTGGGTATATTGAGAATCATAGTGTGTTGGGTGTGATGTCAAGACGGAAGTGTCACTCCAGTCATATGGAGATGATGGTCACGTAGGATACGGTACTGGTTCTCTTAAGTACTGCAGTCATCGAGATAATATGACTAGGTCATAGTTATCCAATATAGAGACTAGTTACCAGACATCCGACATGTGCTTCGTATAGGGCAGACACAATTCCAGCCCCAGGCCTAGCACGTGATCATCCGATACTGGATCGAAATACGCAATACCACGTATACTACGCCTGATATAGATCGTTTATTCCTGTAAGCATGTTTATGGAGAATTGGGTAGGCATGACGCTTTGCTAGAAGCCAACCTTATCTTGTGAATTGGTGTAAACGTAGTACGAGGTACTTACGTGTTCGGATAGTCCGATAACCCGATTTACTGCCAACATATCCGGAGATCTCATGGGTCGCTCCCCGAAGATTCACCGATGACGTATGACTCGCACTTTAATTAATCTAAGATTAATTTAATGAGAGAGAAAATTATCTAGGATTAATGCGGAGATATTTTATCTGGGATAAAATATCAATTAAAGAGGAGAACGATTAATTTGGAATTAATCGGAAAAAAAAATATATTTGATATATTATACGAAATTGGATTTCGACGCGGAATTAAAATTAGATTTTAATTCGGGCGAACGAATTAATTTAGAATTAATTTTTAGCGACGTGAATAGTGATTTCGCTAGGCGTAATCATTTAATTACGACGCAACGGAAAATTCGTTAATTTGGAATTAGCGAACTCGAGCCCGTGATTGTTTGCGAGCGCATTCGCATTTCGAATTCGAGAGCGGCACGCAAGTCAAATCAAGCGTCAAATCGCAAGTCACATCAAGCGTCAAATCACATGTCACTTTGAGTGATGTGACATTTGAGAGATTGATGTGAGTTGATGTGAGGTGATTGACAAGCATTTAATGTTTGCCTTTTTGGAAATTAAAAATGGTAAATGGTTTAATATTTTTGGAAAATATAAAACCCTTTACATTTTTTATTTCCCACACTCTCTCTTACACGGTTTTAGGCATTTTGGAGCCAAAAACCTTATTCTCTCCCACGCATTTTCTCTTCTGTTTTTCTGCTGCTCATTACCGTGACAGTGAAGGAGAAACAGTGAGTATTTTTTGTGGCAAAATACAAGAGAGCTAACACTCCATGAGGCATACCAAGGTGTATGGGCAGTGAGTTCGTGAGCTTGGAATCACCTTGTGAGGCTTGGAGCTTGGAGCTTCAATGGAGGACACCCATGGCCATTTCTTGGTGGAGGAAGACAAGCCACTGCCGAGCAGTCCACCATTTGCGCAGCCAACTGCCGAGCTAGGAGAAGACAGTGCGTTTTGTCTTCGTAGCATCCAACCGATCAATGTGAGTTTTTTCCGCACCTCATTTGATGTGTATTCATATTGTTTCATGCTTAATCTATGATTTTGGGACTTGATTGAAACCCAACAATGGTATCTTGAGCCATTTGAGCATGAAACGAAAATTAGGGTTCTTAACTAAATTTTGGGCTTTTTGATTTAAGCTTGTTTTTGACAAATTGTTTGTTTAAATATGCTTGTATATGGATAACTTAGAGTTATATGTAATCAATTTGATGAAAGATTAATTGGATTAATTTTCCCCAATTTGTTATGCTTGGCCGAAAATGGAGGCTCCCTAATTGTCTTGGAATTTTGATTTTTTTGATCATTGGATATGTTAGAAATCATTAGGAGATATTGATTTTATGTTTGATTGGGTTCAATTGGATTGAATTTGATTTGGGCATATTTTTCCCCTTTGGCCGAGACTTTAGCATGTGTTAATTGGGTTTGATTTTGATCAAATTATGTTGGACATGATTCATTGATGATAAGCATGATTAATTGGACAAATTTGGTGTTTTGAAATATTATTTGGGTAATTAAAAATGCTATACACTTTAGTTTAATTGAATTGTAAAAATTGGATTTTGTAATTTAATTAAATTGGGCCTTAAATTGGATTTGGGCTTTTAAAGTTGTTATTGAGTTTGTTGGGCTTTGTTGTTACAAAGTTGGGTTTAGGAAAAATTGGTTGGATCCAATTAGGCTCAAAATCGCATCCAAAAGGCCCAAATGCGACTAATGAACCTTTAAAGTTTAATTGGGCCTAATGGGCCAAAATTGATTTTGGGCTTATGGGGTAACTCCCGGATTGGATTTTGGTTATTCGGTTTGACCCGAGTTGACCAAAAGTCCACGCCTTGAAGAAATTAATTAAAAGCCCATTGGACTTTAATTAAATTAATATTGGATATTAATCGGGCTAAAGACCCGTAACGATTAAATTTGGAATTTTAGTCGTAAAGTTTATTTTTATAAATTGTAATATTTAATTTGGAATTAAATAGTGAATTAGAATTAAATGCGTATTAAATTGGATTTAATTATGTAATTTAATTTAATTCGAAGAATTCGTACTTTCAGTACGTGTTCGCAAAACGAGTTTGACTCGAACAAAATCAAATCGTTGTTTGAACATTGGATGATCACTAATTATCAGATTAATTAATTTGATTAGATTGATTGATAACATGCTTGTGTGAATACATGGTTGCGATGCATGAATAATGTATATCGGATGGATATTAGTCGGGTGGGGAAATTTTGGAAATTGTAATAAATTTGATTTATTAATTGGACCTGCGTGTCCAGCCTTATCTCCTATTTATTTCTATTCTCTTCTCACCTATTCCCCTCAATGCAAATGAGGTTTCTTTAGAAGTGTAGTGTAACGGGTAGAAGTAATACAAGTGCTAGCTGGAGAGAGAAAGAGAGAGATTTGATCTAGGATCAATGTAAAATATCCATCCGCATATCATTATTATTTTATACATACGCGCTTTATTATGTGTTTAGAATGCATGCTTAAGGGTGTATGATGATGAGACCTTAACAAAGATAATAAATTGGTTTCCAATTTGCACGCGAAAAACCCTCGCTAAATATTAAGCGTCTTTCCTTCCATTGAGTGATTCTCACTCAAGATCCGAGACGGCATTGGTTTGTTGGCCAAAGTCAAGGCCTTTGTCTGTCGAAGATGTGTTTGAATCACGAAGGCTTTGTTCCATATCAGTGTCTTGTCCAAGTTATGGTTTGTTGGCCAAAGTCAAGACCACTTCTTGTCCATCGACATTGATTACGAAGCTTTCCATGGTCAATGGGTCGCGCTTGACTGGGATCACTAAGTTTGTTGTGCCAAAGCCAAGGCTTAGTTGATTCAGAGGAAACAGGTTAGGTAATACATTGGATGTATTGGCATATATAAGATATATGTTTCGGACTTGGATGTCCCCCTACCGGATCTAGGAATTGGATTGGATCCAATCGATCTTAGAGATCTACCTAGTTAATTATCATACAATTTGTTGGCCAAAGTCAAGATTGTGTGATATTTAACGGGATCCTAGCCCACTAGGAAACACGGTTTCCCGAGTACTCGACAGAGGGTTAGAGGCTCGCCGAAAAATAGTGGGAGGCAAGAATTGAGTTTGCAATATTCGTTCAATTACTCGCCATAAGCGCTCATTTCAAATATTTCGTCGATATCAATTAAATTTTAGTTGGACTAATATTTAAATTGTTGTTTTTATAGCAGTTGGACTGTATTATAGTTGATTATATAATTGGATTATAGTAATCAATATATTTGAATTAATTAATTTCGATTTACAGTTGATTTTATAATTGGATTATAGTAATCAATGTAATTGAGGTTAATTAATTTAAATTATATTTGATTGTATAGTTGGACTATAATAATCAATATAATACATAGTACCACAAATCGTTGATTAAATAGTTGGACTATTAGAATCAAGATAAAATGAAAGATTAGGGTTTAAAAAATAATCCTGGGTGAAAATGTATTTAAACGACTATATTTTTCATATTGGGAATAATATTTCAGGATGGTCCTGGAAATATAATAAGTTACTTTATTTGATAAAATAATATATTAGGCCTAAGCCCGGAGTTAAGCAAATAAGTAGAGCATAATCTTTGGAAGATTTATGTGATGATAACTTTAGTGCTTAATCCATTATACTTGTCAAGTAGACTGCTTAATTTCTGAATCAGAACTAAGGATTAGATCCTTAAAGTATGATAATGAAATTGAAGGATCTTCATAGATCTATACTTAGATTTAGAAGTACTAAATTGCAATAATAATTCTTGGAGAGTTAATGGCTATTCTCAAGGAGACAAAGCCAAAGTTTGCAATAAGGCAAGTAGCGCTAGTCGCACCTTACTTCGATATTCTAGAAACCCGAGGCTAGGCCAAAGGCTTCTGGAATGTGGAAAAGGGCAAAGTCAAAATCATTATAATCTTCAAGGAAGATAAATGACATATCCCAAAATATCTGCCTAAATGTGGCAAACGGGATCGCGGAAGCGTGACTGTCGTTTGCACAAAGCAGACATGAAGGAACTGAAGACGGGGCAAGGCTCTGACTTCAATATGATTGTCATAAATATGTTCACTACTAGTATTAAAATTAGATTTTAGATACTTAGTGTGATATATATATATATATATATATATATATATATATATATATATATATATATATATTGATGTTAGAATCTGTTATGAATAGGATACTGACTTCAATAGAGATTAATCTGCGAATTGGAAACGGGACTACTGTCGCTGTTTTAACCGTAGATACCTAAGTTTAGGAACTACCCTCGGGTGTGTACTTAAATTAGGAAACTGTTATAATGTAACTAGTTTGACTAGGAACATCATCTTTATATCAGTGTTTAATCAATTGCGGATTGAACCTTTATATTTTAGAACACTAAAGTGTTTTATTAAATAAAGATGATATTAAGATAAACACATTAGATGTGAACAACAAAATTTATATTTAGAATATAAATAAATCTCACATGTATATAATGATAAACAAATAGCTCAAACTGATTTGATCAGGAGAAACTTAATAGTGGCAATGTTGTATGAGACACATTAAACAAGAATCGTATATCCGCACTTTTGAAGAGCGGGTACCAGGACTGATTTGATTCCAATCAAATAGAGTCTACGAATATAGTTTATCGGGCAAAATGTCTAATACACTATTTACTTGGTAAAAGTGCAAATGCCACCGATCTGATAGCCCTAGTTCATAGTGAAGCAAATGGGCCCATGTCTAGCTAGGCTAGATGTGGATATGAATATTTCGTAACCTATACGGATGTGGCATCGCGTTATGGTTATGTGTTTCTTTTGAAGAACACAAATCGGAAACTTATACAGTTTCGACACGAAATAGACATACAGATCGGCTACAGTATTATTTCGTCACGGTAAGACCGTAATGAAAAATACTCAAGCAATAAGTTTCTAAAATACTTGAAAGAGGAAAGTATTCTTTCAAAAGAGGACTCCTTCCGGAACACGTCTATTTGACGGTGTGTCCGAACCGAGTAATCGAATTTTGTTAGACATGATTAGGTTAATCATGAGTCGCTCTGAGCTACCATTTCCTTCAACGGATACGCATAAACAGTACATAACTTATTTAGAATAAGGTTCCATTAAAATCTGTTTGACAGATAACATATTAGATATGAACGGGAAAGGAACCGGGTTTCACATTCCTGTTAAATTTGGGAATGCTAGGCATATGTTTGGATGATACCAAACTAAAACCCAAATTGGATAAGTGCCAATTGTAGGATATCCTAGGGATACCAAAGTATTGTACTTATACAACTCACTTGAGAACAATTGGATTGTTGCTCACCATACGGTTTTCCTGAGAGGAATACCAATATGCGTGGTAGTGGGAGGATAGTAAAACTCGATGGATGGTAAATCGGAGTAATACTATTCCAAGCACCGATTCCTAATGGAACATAAATAGTTCATCAAGGATGAAACTATTACCATTAATCTTCGTATACACAAGAACCGCGTATGTCGGAGAGATTCAGAAAACAACCTGGGGTATGGTTTCTGATCTCACCTCGTAAAGATGTCAATCTTTTGAGGTATACCAATGAATACGTATGAGGAAGTGATACAAGGTATCGACTCCCTATTATGGAAAAGTGCCATGAGTCCGAAATGGATTTCATGTATGTCAACAAGTTTGGATACTAGTTGATGTACCGCAAGGTATTGTGCCTACTGGTACTTTATAAGTCTTCAAGGAAGACATACAGGGATGGCAACATACCAACGTGTAAAGCTAGGCTTTTAACGAAAAGGTATCGTTATCAACATTGTGTTGATTTCCATTCAACCTTTTACCTGTTGCCACGGTAAATCTATTTGGATAATGCTTGCTAAAGCTGCGTGTTTCATTTTATGAAATATGACTGCTTTGCGGGAAAATCGCTTTCCTGAAAAGGAAACCTTTTGGAGGATGTTTATAACATCCTATCGGTTTTGTCGTACCAAAACTAGCAAACAAGGTTTGCAGGTTAATCGATCCATGTTTGGATTGAAGCAAGCTTTGGTTCTAGGAATTATCGTTTTGATGTAATCATAATAGTATATGATTTAATTCAAAACGAAAAGATTCTTGTGTATATAAGAGGGTTAGTGGGAGCGCACTGACAGTGGCTGTCCCATAAAATAATGATAATGTGTCATTTCTTGGAAATGATATTCCCATAATAATCGGTGAAAGCTTGTCTTTCGAAAACTCTCCGAGAAATCTTACATTGAAAAATGTACGCGACCTGGTGTCTCATACGCTTTAAGCATATGATTCACAAACAGGCCAATCCAAGTGATAGTCACTGGATTGATATTAAGAACATCCGTTAGTATCTTAGAGATCTAAGGATGCTGTCTTAAACTTTAGAGAAGGAGAACTTGAAGTGACTAGGATCACTACGACAAGTTTCCCAACCGATAAAAACGGTACTATAAAGTTTGAATAACGGTACAGTGAGCTGGAAATCTTCCAAACAAGATATTGTTACCGAATAAACAACAAATTCAGATTATTGCTGCAGCTGAGGCAGCAATAGAATCCTTCTGGGGTCGATAAAATCTAATTAGATTAGATATAGTTCTCTTAGTAGCTGAGCTAGGCTTCAGCACATGCTAAAGAATTAATGGTCTCATCAACGATCCAGATAAATACTTCGATATTCATCTGATTCGTTCGGATCATACATCGTGGCGATGTGATGATCGAATAAATCGCATAAGACGATAATCATGAAAATCCGCTGACGAAAGTCTTTTCTCAGCAGTTTGAGCCAACCGTACATAGTTCAGGTGGTAGACACTCGAGTGACTGGCTATAGGCCGAGTGAGAGATTGTTGGACAATTATGACCCATAGCATCACTATTTGTACAGATCATTGTGTTGTTGTACAAATTAACTATGTGACAAAGGAGATTGCACTCTTATCATTTGTGATTAGATCACCTAGATGTATAAATGATAGGAGGTCCATATGATTTGTTCCTGGACTGAGAATCATATGAGACAGTATCAGTCCACGAAGGATAAATCATTAAATATCCCTAGTCAGAGTATTATCGAGATTGGACATCGATAATACGTAAAAGACTAGTATTACACTTGTGCATGTTGTGAGGGCACAACGACTAGTTCTCATATGTTTGGGTATATGATACTCATGCAAGTGTAATAGGAGGTTGTGTTTTAACCGATGGTACGGGAAACAGCTTCGCTCTGGATAGACCCCCTCGGAATTCCATTGGTAGTATGACTATGTGTCTATGGAAGTCCGAAATCAGCGTAGGTGTATTTGGTCTTAATCTGAGACTGGAACCGCTAATACTTGCGACAATCAATATACTTTGGTTGAGGTCGTCCAGGGCTTTAACAGGTTCTGTGTACGCCAATACTGGGTTATATGAGAATCGTAGTGTGTTTGGGGTGATGTCAAGACGGAAGTGTCACTGCAGTCATATGGAGATGATGGTCACGTAGGATATGGTACTGGTTCTCTTAAGTACTGCAGTCATCAGGATAATATGACTAGGTCATAGTTATCCGATATAGAGACTAGTTACCAGACATCCGATATGTGCTTCGTACAAGGCAGACACAATTCCAGCCCCAGTCCTAGCACGTGATCATCCGATACTGGATCGAAATACGCAATACCACGTATACTACACCTGATATAGATCGTTTATTCCTGTAAGCATGTTTTTGGAGAATTGGGTAGGCATGGCGCTTTGCTAGAAGCGACCTTGTCTTGTGAATCGGTGTAAATGTAGTACGAGGTACTTACGTGTTCGGATAGTCCGACGACCCGATTTACTGCCAACATATCCAGAGATCTCATGGGTCGCTCCTCTAAGATTCACCGATGACGTATGACTCGCACTTTAATTAATCTGGGATTAATTAATGAGAGAGAAAATTAATCTGGGATTAATTGCGGAGATATTTTATCTGGGATAAAATATCAATTAAAAAGAGAGAGAACGATTAATTTGGAATTAATCGGTAAAATAATATATTTGATATATTATACGAAATTGGATTTCGATGCGGAATTAAAATTAGATTTTAATTCGGGCGAACGAATTAATTTAGAATTAATTCGTTAGCAACGTGAATAATGATTTCGCTAGGCGTAATCATTTAATTACGACGCAACGGAAAATTCGTTAATTTGGAATTAGCGAACCCGAGCCCGTGATTGTTTGCGAGCGCATTCGCATTTCGAATTTGAGTGCGGCACGCAAGTCAAATCAAGCGTCAAATCGCAAGTCACATCAAGCGTCAAATCACATGTCACTTTGAGTGATGTGACATTTGAGAGATTGATGTGAGTTGATGTGAGGTGATTGACAAGCATTTAATGTTTGCCTTTTTGGAAATTAAAAATGGTAAATGGTTTAATATTTTTGGAAAATATATAAAACCCTTTTACATTTTTTATTTCCCACACTCTCTCTTACACGGTTTTAGGCATTTTGGAGCCAAAAACCTTATTCTCTCCCACGCATTTTCTCTTCTATTTTTCTGCTGCTCATTACCGTGACAGTGAAGGAGAAACCAGTGAGTATTTTGTGGCAAAATACAAGAGAGCTAACACTCCATGAGGCATACCAAGGTGTTAGGGCAGTGAGTTCGTGAGCTTGGAATCACCTTGTGAGGCTTGGAGCTTGGAGCTTCAATGGAGGACACCCATGGCCGTTTCTTGGAGGAGGAGGACAAGCCACTACTGAGCAGTCCACCATTTGCGCAGCCCACTGCCGAGCTAGGAGAAGACAGTGCATTTTGGTCTTCGTAGTATCCAACCGATCAATGTGAGTTTTTTCCGCACCTCATTTGATGTGTATTCATATTGTTTTATGCTTAATCTATGATCTTAGGACTTGATTGAAACCCAACATCGAAGTGAAGCCGTCAAGGTGCAACAACGGTAGGAGAGAATACCTAATAAGCAAAGACAAAAGTGAGTAACAACAAGGTTTCTTAGTATCAGAATGAAACCAAAGATCTCTTACGTCTTAGCTCATGTAAAGCACATTAAATACCCAGCCCCAGTCTTAGTTGACCAAACCACTACGGGTTTGGGACGGCCAAAGCCATGGGTATGGGTGGTTTGGTAGATATATAATATACCATGGAATCGAGAAGATAAGTTATTGTAAAGTTACAATTAGCATAGCGAATGAGTCCTCAAGGTATGGTATATTTGCATGTATTTAAGAAACGACCATTGACGGCATTAGACTATAGAGAACAATGTCAGTTTGGAACACCGTAACTAGACTTAGTAGCAATGGAAGTAAGGGTATGAAGAAAGTATGAGCTGTAACTAGAACCGAAGCACCATCGTTCGCGTCAATAAAAAAAGTGCAGTTTAAGAAAAAAATATACATATAGTTAAGCCCCAGAGAAGCTACAAGTAGAACTGAAGCGCCATCATTCGCGTCAATAACAAAAGTGCAGTTTAAGAAAAAATATACATACAGTTAAGCCCCAGAGAAGCTACCAGAACCAACCTCCTAAGTACCAACTCATTGGGTAATCAACAATAGTAAACAAGAGATACATAAAGAATATGACCCTATACTACAAGTGTTGGACAATTATGACCCATAGCGTCACTATTTGTACAGATCACAGTGTTGTTGTACAAATTAACTATGTGACAAAGGAGATTGCACTCTTATCATTTGTGATTAGATCACCAAGATATATAAATGATAGGAGGTCCATGTGATTTGTTCATGGACTGAGAATGATATGAGACAGTATCAGTCCACGAAGGATAAATCATTAAATAGCCATAGTCAAAGTATTATCGAGATTGGACATCGATAAATACGTAAAAGACTAGTATTACACTTGTGCACATTGCGAGGGCACAACGGCATAGTTCTCATATATTTGGGTATATGATACTCACGCAAGTGTAATAGGAGGTTGTGTTTTACCGATGGTACGGGAAACAGCTTCGCTCTGGATAGACCCCCTCGAAATTCCATTGGTAGTATGACTATGTGTTTATGGAAGTCCGAAATCAGGGTAGGTGTATTTGGTCTTAACCTGAGACTTACACCGCTAATACTTGCGACAATCAATATACTTTGGTTGCGGTCGTCCAAGACTTTAACAGGTTCTGTGTACGCCTATTCTGGGTATATTGAGAATCTTAGTGTGTTGGGTGTGATGTCAAGACGGAAGTATCACTCCAGTCATAGTGGAGATGATGATCGCGTAGGATACGGAACTTGTTCTCTTAAATGCTCGAGCTATCGGGATATTATGACTAGGTCATGTATATCCGATTATGGAGACAATTTACCAGACATCCGATATGTGCTTCGTACGGGGCAGACACAATTCCAGCCCCAGGCCTAGCACGTGGTCATCCGATACTGGATCGACATACACAATTCTACGTATACTACGCCTGATATAGATCACATATTCCTATAAGGATATTTCTGGAGAATTGGGTAGGCATGGCGCTTTGCTAGAAGCCAACCTTGTCTTGTAAATTGGTATAAATATAGTACTTGGTACTTACGTGTTCGAATAGTCCGACAACCGTATTTACTGCCAACATATCTGGGGATCTCATGGGTCGCTTCCCGAAGATTCACCGATGATGTATGACTCGCACTTTTATTAATCTGGGATTAATTAGATGAGAGATAAAATTAATCTGGGATTAATTATGGAGATATTTTATCTGGGATAAAATATTAATTAAAGAGAGAGAACGATTAATTTGGAATTAATCGATAAAATAATATATTCGATATATTATACGAAATTGGATTTCGACGCGGAATTGAAATTAGATTTTAATTCGGGCGAACGAGTTAATTTAGAATTAATTCGTTAACGACGTGAATAGTGATTTCGCTAGGCATAATCATTTAATTACGTCGCAACGGAAAATTCATTAATTTGGAATTAGCGAACACGAACCCGAGCCCGAGCCCGAGTGTGTTTGTGAGCGCATTCGCATTTTGAATTCGAGTGCGGCACGCATGTCACATCAAGCGTCAAATCACTAGTCACATCAATCGTCAAATCACATGTCAATTTGAGTGATGTGACTATTGAGTGATTGATGTGCTAGTTGAAAAGCTTTTATTACTTTTGATTTTGACTTTTTTGATATTTGAAATGGTTTTGTGTATTTGTTTTTTGTTTTTGGAGAATAAAAATAAATATATATATAAAACACTTTTCTTTTCTTTCTCTCTCTCACCCACACGTTTTTTCCCTCCTCTCTTTCCTTCTCTCTCACACGGCTTTGAGCCATTTCTCTCATTCTTCCTTTTCTGGTTTTTGCCAAGAAGCAGTGAGAAGAAGATGAGTATTTTGTTGCAAAATACAAAGTGCTAGCACACACTTGAGTCATCCTAAGGTGATAGGGCAGCGTTTTCGTGAGCATGGAATCGTTTTTTGAAGCTTGAAGCTTGGAGCTTCAATAGAGGTCATCAATGGCCGAATCTTGGAGGAGCTAAAGGAGCTACAACCGAGCAGTCCACTGCCAAGGGGAGCTACTACCGTGACCTTTGAGGGAGCTTGAAGGCTTGTGTTCTTCGCATCGCAAGATCCGTTCATTGTGAGTATGTTTCCGCCATTCTCCTTTGTTGTATTCACTTGTTTCATGCTTGTTTGATATTTCTTGGGACCTAATTAGAAACCAACAATGGTATCTTGAGCTTATATCAAGCATGAAATTTTTAGGGTTTAAAATTGGGAAAAATCGATTTGAGCATGAATTGGTTAAATTGTTTGATTAAGTATGCTTGAATGAGGTTGAATTGAAGTTGTGCATGATCAATTTCAAGAAAATTGGATTGGATCAATTTTCCCCAAAAGCTTTGGCTTGGCCGAAAATGGATAAACCCTAATTGTCTTGGTAATTTTTATTTTTTGATCATTGGATGACTTAAAACAATTGGGTAATGTTGATTTGAGGTTTAATTGGATTGAATTTTGAATTGAACAATTTTTCCCCAAATTATGGCTTGGCCAAATTCATAGTGATATAAAAATTCATGGTGATTTTTTGATTTTGATTCATTGGATGAGTTGAAATGATTTGGGAAATGATGAAAATGGATTCAATTGGATTGAAACCGAATCGGATTGAAAAACCCCTAGTTGCCGAGAAGGATTGAAGCATGAAAATGGGTTTGATTTGATTAAATTGTGTTGGACACTATTTGATGTTAAAGTGCATGATTAATTAGGCTAATTGATGTTTTAGAAATGTTAATTGGGTGATTAATTATGTATTATACTTAGGTTAATTAATTATGGAATTTGGAATTTTATAAGTTAATTAATTGAGTTTAAATTGGATTTGGGCCTTAAAGGTTGTAATTGGGCTTTTGGGCTTGGTTGTACTAAGTTAGGTTTAGGCTAATTTGGTTGGATCCAATTGGGCCCAAAACCGCATCCATAAAGTCCAATTATGACTTAATGAACCTTAATTATTTAATTAGGCCTAATGAGCCAAAATTGATTTCTCGACTTATAGGGTAAATCCCGGATTGGATTTTGGTTAATGGTTTTGACCCGAGTTGACCAAAAGCCCACGCCTTAAAGAAATTAATTAAAAGCCCATTGGACTTTAATTAAATAAACATTGGATGTTAATCGGGCTTTGAGACCCGTAACGATTGAATTTGGAATTTAAGTCGTAAGGTTCGTTAATAAAGTGTAATATTAATTTGGAATTAAATAGTGAATTAGTATTAAATACAAATTGAATTGGACTTAATTTTGTCTTTTAATTTAATTCAAGAATTCGTAGTTTGAGTACTTATTCACAAAACGAGTTTGACTCGAGCAAAACAAATCGTTGTTTGAACATTGGATGATCACTAATTATCAGATTAATTAATTGGATTAGATTGATTGATAACATGCTTGTGTGAATACATGGTTGCGATGCATGAATAATGTATATCAGATGGATATTAGTGTAGGCACTGCATTTTTGCATATGAGTCCTTAGATGAGTCTCATTTGGAGGCACTTCTTTTTTAGTCGAGGAAGTTGCGGGAAACGGTTTTCGGAAGGGAATCCGTATTTTGTTAAATTTTATTCGCTTGTTTAGCTCCAAGCTCACTCGTTGGACCTCCGTTTTAAAGCACCTTTGGCCTAAAAAAAACCCAGAACCTTTTAACCTTGGCCCAAAACCACTCACCAAACAAACACAACACCTAGCCCACCACACATGGCCCACCACGCCCAAAGTCCTTAAAATACAACCCAATTGAACTAAATAAAAATTAAAAACATATACCAAATTAAATAAAATAATTAATTAAGTCATATACCAAATTAAATAAAACATTAAATCAAATCATACCAAGTTAAAATCAATCAATCAAATATTATTCCTAATTAAAAATATATTATTCCTAACTTAAAATATTGTAGGCCTAATTAACACAAACTAAATATACTAACTTCCTAATCAAGCCTAAATTTGTCCCACCTCAATCTTGTATTTACCTTCCTTGAAACCAAATCATATCTTCCTTTTAATCAGAAGATCTCTTCCTTGTCAAGCAAGGAGTAGCCCTACCCCTTTGCCTATAAAAAACCAACCTCTCCCAACCCTTGCATCCTCTCTCACACACGGCAAAACCCAACAAAAAAGAAGAAGCAACAAATAAACCTATTTCTCACAAATCAAACACCCTGAAACAAACCCTCCTCTCGCCACATACCCTACAGCCCACAACAATCAATCGGTAAAAAAACAAACACAGCCACTGCACGCATCAACACTTTACCACACCTCAACAGCCACAAATATCAACAGTTCACCAGCCCTCGGCAGCCAGTAAGCCAAACAGCCCCGAATTAACCCAGTAAACTACTTCACAAATCACTGAAACTACCCCATGCACTGTACTATTTCGCCCTCAAAACTGCACCAAAAACAGTCCATAAAACTGCACAAAACAACCCAAAAACAGTCCCTTAACACACCTGAAGCTGTGACCGAAATACAGCAGAAAAACAGCAGCAAAACATCAGCAAAACAGAGTCAAAACAGTAGCTTGAGCAGTGAAACAGCGAGGTAAAATGCAAACCAGTGAACCAGAAAAGTTGAGGAGCTTTAACCCTTCCGATCTCCGTGAAAACAGTTTCGAAGTCGACAAAAAAGGTTAGACCTGAGGGTATTTTTCACATCCGTTTTCAATTGTATTTTTATTATTTATTGAGTTTCGTTTGCATGATTATTGTGGAGTGATGCATGTTGTGGCCCTTGAATAGATAAAAAATGCATGTATTGTAAAATGATGTATGTTGTGGCCCTTGAATAAAATGAAAAGTGTGTCGCCTCTCGTGGTATATAGGATTGAAACCCGGACATAAATTTCATAGCCGATTCCGAATGGACGATAGTGTAATCTGTACTCGGGATACAACTCCACATACCACTTGAGTAAATGGCACATATTTCGTTTTATGTTGTTTTGATTTGTTATTCATAATATGATTTCCGCATGTTATTTGTTTATGTAATGATGTGATCGAGCGCATGGACTTAGTAAGTTGGATTAAAGGTCCCCTATTTTGAGGAGTTAAAATCCTTTACCACGATGCTTTGCCGCGCCGGTTGATGTATATTCGGTTGAATGTAAGATGTGTTCAATCGGGTATACAAAGTCCGATGCTGTTGTCTTTATTTTTTTTTATGCATGATGTGATCGAGCGCATGGGCTTAGTAAGTTGGATTAAAGGTCCCCTATTTTGAGGGGTTAAAATCCTTTACCACGATGCTTTGCCGCGCCGGTTGATGTATATTCGGTTGAATGTAAGATGTGTTCAATCGGGTATACAAAGTCCGATACAATTGTCTTTATTTTTATATGCATTATGTGATCGAGCGTATGGGTTTAGTAAGTTGGATTAAAGGTCCCCTGTTTTGAGGGGTTAAAACCCTTTACCACGATGCTTTGCCTCGCCGGTTGATGTATATTTGGTTGAATGTGAGATGTGTTCAATCGGGTATACGAAGTCCGATATCATTGTCTTTACTTTTTATATATGTATTGTGTTGATTGCGCATGGGCTTAGTAATTGCGATTAAAGGTCCTCTATTTTGAGAGGTTAAAATCCTTTACCACGATGCTTTGCCGCGCTTTTAGCCCGTTATTATTTATTATATGTCATCTATTCATCCGTTCATGTATGTGTCATGTTGTTTACTGCATTTTGGAGGTCGCTGCTGTAACCCCGTTCGAACGCGTTTCAGAACGCCACACGAACGCATGTTTTTTGTCTGGTCCTGTTCGAACGCATTATCAAACGCTATACGAACGCGAACCTTCTGTTTACTGTTCGAACGCGTATACGAACACCGCACGAACACCCACGGTAAATAGGTCCTCCTGCATCACATCACGACATGTCTATCTTAGCATATAGTTTTCTCTTTTTACCTTATGCATTTTTATTACCTCTTTAGTTATCTATTTCTATTATGCGCTTAAATGTCTTTCCTTAATATGCATGCTTGTATGAATGCTATGTGTTTGCGCCTCTATGCCTACCAATGTGAAATTGTATGTCTTCCGTATGTCAATTTATCTTTATGCATGAATTCAGACATAGATTATATACAAATAGGTTGTATGCAAGCATGAAAATGTGTTATATGTAAACTTAGATATGAGCTTTGTACCTATGCATGCAAACTTAGGAGTGACTTATCCTTGGAAATATGTTGCTTAGGCTTGGTTAAATTATTGCACAAATCACTTTATTACAAGTGGCATAAGTAAGGGACCATTCCGAACCCAATGGTTTGAGGTCTTCCCTTGCGAGGGTGAGTGCAGCCTTAAATCTTTATCCCGGTTCACACCGGGTGGCGACTCCATTATTCTCCGGTTTAGTCCCCCGTGGGCTACTCCGTACTCCCAACCGGCGACTCCATTATTCTCCGGTTTAGTCCCCCGTGGGCTACTCCGTACTCCCAACCGGGCCGCGAGCCCGGAACAGCATGCGTCGCCCAGTTTCTGTTCCCACAGTCTGGCGACTCCACTGGGGATAGAGAATCCGCCCTGAAATATTGTCTTGTAATATTATGATTTCTGTTTTAATTAACCGTGTCTACTGTGAGTTAAAATGGGTTTAATCAAAGGCATATTGTTTAGGCTGGGTAATGGTTTGGTGTCTTCCTTCACTCACTACTTTTCTAGAAGGAAAAGTTGTGAAGGCACCTAGATAATCATCTACTTGTAGCCTATTGTGACAGACTAATCTGGAGGACTTGTTGCTTATTCCTGTCACCAAGCGATAAGAGCCTAAGAGGCTTGGGTACTTAAGAGAGCCTCGCTCCACCCTCCCTCTGGGGAATCTGCAACAAGAAATCCATTTGACAGTTAGTCACACGCTATGACTTGTTGGCACATACTTTAGGGTATAAAAAAGGTGCGCTCACTTGGTCGCTCGAACTCTTGAGTGGGGAGACCTAGTTGTAGGCAATCCTTCGTCAGCGAGAGTCTTTGTCTATACTCCCACGAACCCACGCGTAGACCGGGGTTGTATGACCTATAGCAACTATTTCCTTGTGCTTGTGGACCATCCTCATTTGGATGCAGTTGGACTTCTTGTCAGAAATGCGAACTTGTTGGGCCATTTAAACTGGGGCGAGTTCGTATCCTATGACAATTGGGCCAAAAGCTCCTGAAATGTCGATGGGCCGCTCTGTAGAAATTATTGCTTTATGACTGGATTATCTATTATATGCTTCTGTTTGGGAACATTGTCGTTTGGATCCATTCGGACCTTTTGTCATGAGGTATGGGCTTGTTGGGCCATTTAAACTGGGACAAGAACATATCTTATGATGATTGGGCCAAAAGCTTCTAAAACGCCAATGGGCCATTATATGTTTGTGTTTAGGAACATTATCATTTGGATACGGTTGGACTTCTTTCCATGAGATGTGAACTTGTTGGGCCACTTAAACTGGGACAAGTTCACTCCTATGACAGTTAGCCTAAAAGCTTCTAAAATGATAATGGGCCGATTTGTGTGAAAATTTTAATGAGTTGATATATTCCTTGTATCGCATGCATCTCATTCACCTCATGCATACATGCATCATGCTAACCCTTGTGTTCTAAAAGCCATCATAGATTCCCGTTGGGTTAGGGAAGATGGAAGACTCACTAAAAGACCGGTAAAAATATATGAGTACATCCGATAATGAGGTATCCCGGATAGATCAGTTGGAAAATGGTTTCGCCAAGATTACCGAACAGTTGCAAGCCTTGACTACTGCAATGGAAAATATGGCTGTGCCCCGTGCTGGGGGAAATTCTGAAAATATGAGGCGCGAGGAGCCTCCGAATGGGTTGGGGGATGATATCCCCACTTTTGATGATGACATGGCAGAGTATGCAACAGGCAGATTGATTGGGTCTCAGGCAGAATTTCAGAAGCTTCGGGATCAGGTTGAAACAGTTACCCACAAAATGAGGGATAAACATGAAGAGTTGTTAGATTATGAGGCAATGACCTTCGGAGAACAACTGCCAGCTCAGTTTAAAATGCCCGACATGGCCAAGTTTATGGGAATGGAGACCCGAGAGTCCATCTGCAGCAATATGTCTCAGTCATGAGTTCAGTGGGCCTATCATAGCACCAAGTCCAAAAGATGTTTGGGATGTCACTCGAGGGGGCACCTGTGGTTTGGTATCATAGCCTTGAGAAGAAGGTTAAGGAAGATTGGAGGGAACTAGCTGATGCTTTTCTGAAGCAGTATGTTACAGACTTAGAAATTGACTTGTCACTCTGTGATTTGGAGAACACTAAGCAGAAGCCAGAGGAAAGTTTCAAAGAGTATGTGGATCGCTGGAGAAGCCAGCTTTTGAAAATGCAGACTCGGCCTTCAGAGAAAGACCAAATTAAAATGATCATCAAGGGCACCAAGCCATTTATTTATGGTAAGCTGAGGAGGATGACTTCGATGATTTCTGATTTTCGACAGTTGAGGGAAACTGTCATGGATATTGAGGAAGAGAGGCTGAAAACAGAAAGTTTTATGGCCAGAATAGAAGAACTTTTGGGGGGCCTTCTGAGACCAAGCCCGCTACTACCGAGGTCGCTACCGTCAAGAACAAGCGATTCTCCAATCTTGGTAGACCTTTGTCAAATGTATTTGAAAAGCTGAAAATGCAAGGACTTCTAAAACCTTTGGAACCTAGGCCATTTCCGAACCCTGTGCCACCATACCTCAACCTAAACCAGTATTGCATATGAGTCCCTATGATGAGTCTTATTTGGAGGCACTACTTTTTTAGTCGAGGAAGTTGCGGGAAACAGTTGTCGGAAGGGAATCGATATTTTGTTAAATTTTATTCGCTTGTTTAGCTCCAAGCTCACTCGTTGGACCTCCGTTTTAAAGCACCTTTGGCCTAAAAAAAACCTAGAACCTTTTAACCTTGGCCCAAACCCACTCACCAAACCAACACAACACCTAGCCCTCCACACTTGGCCCACACGCCCAAGGCCCTTAAAATACAACCCAATTGAACTAAATAAAATATTAAAACATATACCAAATTAAATAAAATAATTAATTAAGTCATATACCAAATTAAATAAAACATTAAATTAAATCATACCAAGTTAAAATCAATCAATCAAATATTATTCCTAATTAAAATATATTATTCCTAACTTAAAATATTGTACGCCTAATCAACACAAACTAAATATACTAACTTCCTAATCAAGCCTAAATTCGTCCCCCCTCAATCTTTTATTTACCTTCCTTGAAACCAATCATATCTCCCTTTTAATGAGAAGATCTCTTCCTTGTCAAGCAAGGAGTAGCCCTACCCCTTTGCCTATAAAAAACCAACCTCTCCCAACCCTTGCATCCTCTCTCACACACGACAAAACCCAACAAAAAAAGAAGCAACAAATAAACCCATCTCTCACAAATCAAACACCCTGAAACAAACCCTCCTCTCCACATACCCTACAGCCCACAACAATCAATCGGCAAAAAAAAAACACAGCCACTTCACGCATCAACACTTTACCGGCCCTCGGCAGCCACAAATATCAACAGTTCACCAGCCCTCGGCAGCCAGTAAGCCAAACAACCCCGAATTAACCCAGTAAACTACTTCACAAATCACTGAAACTACCCCCTGCACTGCACTATTTCACCCCCAAAACTGCACCAAAAACAGTCCCCAAAATCGCACAAAACAACCCCAAAACAGTCCCTTAACACACCTGAAGCAGTGACCGAAATACAGCAGAAAAATAGCAGCAAAACAGCAGCAAAATGGAGTCAAAACAGTAGCTTGAGCAGCGAAACAGCGAGGTAAAACGCAAACCAGTGAACCAGAAAAGTTGAGGAGCTTTAACCCTTCCGATCTCCGTGAAACGCAAGTCCGAAAGTCGACAAAAAAGGTTAGACCTGAGGGTATTTTTCACATCCGTTTTCAGTTGTATTTTTATTATTTATTGAGTTTCGTTTGCATGATTATTGTGGAGTGATGCATGTTGTGGCCCTTGAATAGATAAAAAATGCATGTATTGTAAAATGATGTATGTTGTGGCCCTTGAATAAAATGAAAAGTGTGTCGCCTCTCATGGTATATAGGATGGAAACCCGGACATAAATTTCATAGCCGATTCCGAATGGATGGTAGTGTGATCTATTCTCGGGATACAACTCCACGTACCACTTGAGTAAACGGTACATATTTCGTTTTTTGTTGTTTTGATTTGTTATTCACTATTTGATTTCCGCATGTTATTTGTTTATGTAATGATGTGATCGAGCGCATGGGTTTAGTAAGTTGGATTAAAGGTCCCTTATTTTGAGGGGTTAAAATCCTTTAGCACGATGCTTTGCCGCGCCGGTTGATGTATATTCAGTTGAATGTAAGATGTGTTCAATCGGGTATACGAAGTCCGATGCTATTGTCTTTATTTTTTTTATATGCATGATGTGATCGAGCGCATGGGCTTAGTAAGTTGGATTAAAGGTCCCCTATTTTGAGGGGTTAAAATCCTTTACCACGATGCTTTGTCACGTCGGTTGATGTATATTCGCTTGAATGTAAGATGTGTTCAATCAGGTATACGAAGTCCGATACTATCGTCTTTATTTTTATATGCATTATGTGATCGAGCGTATGGGTTTAGTAAGTTGGATTAAAGGTCCCCTATTTTGAGGGGTTAAAACCCTTTACCACGATGCTTTGCCGTGCCGGTTGATGTATATTCGGTTGAATGTAAGATGTGTTCAATCGGGTATACGAAGTCCGATGCTGTTGTCTTTATTTTTTTTATATGCATGATGTGATCGAGCGCATGGGCTTAGTAAGTTGGATTAAAGGTCCCCTATTTTGAGGGGTTAAAATCCTTTACCACGATGCTTTGTCACGCCGGTTGATGTATATTCGCTTGAATGTAAGATGTGTTCAATCAGGTATACGAAGTCCGATACTATTGTCTTTATTTTTATATGCATTATGTGATCGAGCGTATGGGTTTAGTAAGTTGGATTAAAGGTCCCCTATTTTGATGGGTTAAAACCCTTTACCACGATGCTTTGCCGCGCCGGTTGATGTATATTCGGTTGAATGTAAGATGTGTTCAATCGGGTATACGAAGTCCGATGCTGCTGTCTTTATTTTTTTTATATGCATGATGTGATCGAGCGCATTGGCTTAGTAAGTTGGATTAAAGGTCCCATATTTTGAGGGGTGAAAATCCTTTACCACGATGCTTTGCCGCACCGGTTGATGTATATTCGAGTGAATGTAAGATGTGTTCAATCGGGTATACGAAGTCCGATACTATTGTCTTTATTTTTATATGCATTATGTGATCAAGCGTATGGGTTTAGTAAGTTGGATTAAAGGTCCCCTGTTTTGAGGGGTTAAAACCCTTTACCACGATGCTTTGCCGCGCCGGTTGATGTATATTCGGTTGAATGTAAGATGTGTTCAATCGAGTATACGAAGTCTGATACTATTGTCTTTATTTTTATATGCATTATGTGATCGAGCGTATGGGTTTAGTAAGTTGGATTAAAGGTCCTTTTTTTGAGGGGTTAAAACCCTTTACCACGATGTTTTGCCGCGCCGGTTGATGTATATTCGGTTGAATGTAAGATGTGTTCAATCGGGTATACGAAGTCCGATATCATTGTCTTTACTTTTTATATATGTATTGTGTTGATTACGCATGAGCTTAGTAAGTGCGATTAAAGGTCCTCTATTTTGAGAGGTTAAAATCCTTTACCACGATATTTTGCCGCGCTTTTAGCCCGTTATTATTTATTAGATGTCATCTATTCATCCGTTCATGTATGTATCATGTTGTTTACTGCATTTTGGAGGTCGCTGCTGTAACCCTGGTCGAACGCGTTTCAGAACGCCACACGAACGCATGTTTTCTGTCTGGTCCTGTTCGAACGCGTTATCAAACGCTATACGAATGGAAACCTTCTGTTTACCGTTCGAACGCGTATACGAATGCCGCACGAATGCCTACGGTAAACAGGTCCTCCTGCATCACATCACGACATGTCTATCTTAGCATATAGTTATCTCTTTTTACCTTATGCATTTGTATTACCTCTTTAGTTATCTATTTCTATTATGCGCTTAAATGTCTTTCCTTAATATGCATGCTTGTATGAATGCTATGTGTTTGCGCTTCTGTGCCTACCAATGTGAAATTGTATGTCTTCCGTATGTCAATTTATCTTTATGCATGAATTCAGACATAGATTATATACAAATAGGTTGTATGCAAGCAGAGAAATGTGTTATATGTAAACTTAGATATGAGCTTTGTACCTATGCATGCAAACTTAGGAGTGACTTATCCTTGGAAATTTGTTGCTTAGGCTTGGTTAGATTATTGCACAAATCACTTTATTACAAGTGGCATAAGTAAGGGACCTTTCCAAACCCAACGGTTTGAAGTCTTCCCTTGCGAGGGGTGAGTGCGGCCTTAAATCTTTATCCCGATTCACACCGGGTGGCGACTCCATTATTCTCCGGTTTAGTACCCCGTGGGCTACTCCGTACTCCCAACCGGGTCGCGAGCCCGGAACAACATGCGTCGCCCAGTTTCTGTTCCCACAATTAGATGGGTGGGGCAATTTTAGAAATTGTTGTAATAAATTTGATTTATTAATTGGACCTGCATGTCCAGTCTTATCACCTCCTTATTCTTTGTATTCTCTTCTCACCTATTCCCCTCAATGTAAATGAGGTTTCTTTAGAAGTGTAGTGTAACGGGTAGAAGTAAATACATGTGCTAGCAGGAGATAGGAATGTGTGAGATTTGATCTAGGATCAATGTAAAGTATCCATCCGCATATCATTATTATTTTATCATATGCGCTTTATTATGTGTTTAGAATGCATGTTTAAGGATGTATGATGATGAGACCTTAACAAAGATAATAAATTGGTTGCCAATTTGCGCGCGAAAAACCCTCCCTAAATATTAAGCGTTTTTCCTTCCATTGAGTGATTCTTACTCAAGATCCAAGACTGGCATTGGCTTGTTGGCCAAATTCAAGGCCTTTGTTCGTCGAGGATGTGTTTGAATCACTAAGGCTTTGTTCCATATCAGTGTCTTGTCCAAGTTGTGGTTTGTTGGCCAAAGTCAAGACCACTTCTTGTCCATCGACATTGATTACGATGCTTTCCATGGTCAATGGGTCGCGCTTAACTGGGATCACTAAGTTTGTTGTGCCAAAGCCAAGGTTTAGTTGATTCAGAGGAAAAAGGTTAGGCAATACATTGGATGTATTGGCATATATAAGATATATGTTTCGGACTTGGATGTCCCCCTACTGGATCTAGGAATTGGATTGGATCCAATTGATCTTAGATATCTACCTAGTTAATTATCATACAATTTGTTGGCCAAAGTCAAGATTGTGTGATATTTAACGGGATCCTAGCCCACTAGGAAACACGGTTTCCCGAGTACTTGACAGAGGGTTAGAGGCTCACCGAAAAATAGTGGGAGGCAAGAATTGAATTTGCAATATTCTTTTAATTACATGCCATACGCGCTCATTCAATTTATTTCGTCGTTAAATTAAATGTTAGTTGGACTAATATTTAAATTGTTGTTTTAATAAACAGTTGGACTGTATTATAGTTGATTATATAATTGGGTTATAGTAATCAATATATTGAATTAATTAATTTCAATTAATAGTTGATTTTATAGTTGGACTATAGTAATCAATATAATTGAGGTTAATTGATTTAAATTATATTTGATTGTATAGTTGGACTATAATAATCATTATAATATATAGTACCAAAAATCGTTGATTAAATAGTTGGACTATTAGAATCAAGATATAGTTGAAAGATTAGTGTTTAAAACATAATCCTGGGTGAAAATGTATTTAAACGAATTTAATTTGAAAATTGGGAATAAATTTCAGGATGGTCTTGGAAACTAATAAGTTACTTTATTTGATAAAATAACATATTAGGCCTAAGCTTGGAGTTAAGCAAATAAGTGGAACATGATATTTGGAATATTCATGTAATGATAAATTTAGTGCTTAATCCATTATACTTGTCATATAGACTCCTTAATTTCTTTATCAGAACTAAGGATTAGATTCTTAAAGTATGATATTGAAATTGAAGGATCTTCATAAATCTATACTTAGATTTTAGAAGTAAATATTGCAATAATGCAAGTAGCGCAAGGCGCATTTTACTTCGATATTCCAAAAGGCCAAGGCTTGGCCAAAGGCTTCTGGAATGTGAAAATGGCAAAGGCAAAATCATTATATTCTTCTGGGAAGATAAAATGACATATCCCAAGAAGGAATTGAAGACGAGCAAGGCTCTGACTTCAAATATGTTTGTCATAAATATGTTCACAACTAGTATTAAAATTGGATTTTAGATACTTAGTGTGGTACATAAATATGTACTAATTTTCAGAATCTGCTATGAGCAGGATACTGACTTCTATTGAGATTAATCTGCGAATTGAAAGCGGGACGAAAGTCGCTGTTTTAACCGTAGATACCTAAGTTTAGGAACTACCCTTTGGGTATGTACGTAAATTAGGAAACTGTTATAATGTAACTAGTTTGACTAGAAACATTATCTCTATATAAGTGTATAATCCGTTGCGGATATACCTTTATATTCTAGAACACTAAAGTGTTTTATTATATAAAGATGATATTGAGATAAACACATTGGATGTGAACAACATAATTTATATTTAGAATATAAATAAATCTCACACGTATAACATGACAAACAAATAGCTCAAACTGATTTGATCAGGTTGAAACTTGTATGTGGCATTGTTGTCTGG
Source organism: Zanthoxylum bungeanum (assembly GCA_019454045.1). Classification (NCBI taxonomy): domain Eukaryota; kingdom Viridiplantae; phylum Streptophyta; class Magnoliopsida; order Sapindales; family Rutaceae; genus Zanthoxylum; species Zanthoxylum bungeanum. The sequence goes on along the minus strand of SKCR01035387.1, from coordinate 6,065 downwards.
GACAAAATTTAAACAAGACTCGTATATCCACACTTTTGAAGAGTGGATACTATGACTGATTTGATTCCAATCAAATAAAGTCTACGAATCTAGTTTATTGGGCAAAGTGCCTAAAACACTATTTACTTGGTAAAAGTGCCAGTGTCACCGATCTGTTAGCCCTAGTTCATAGTGAAGCAAGTGGGCCCATGTCTAGCTAGGCTAGATGTGGATATGAATATTACGTGACCTACAGATGTGGCATCGCGTATGGTTATGTGTTTCTTTTGAAACACAAATTGGGAACTTTCACAGTTTCGACACGAAATAGACAAACAGATCAGCTAAAGTATTAAACTGTCACGGTAAAACCGTGATGGAAAATACTTAAGCAATGAGTTTCTCGCATACTTGAAAGAGTATAGTATTCTTTAAATGAGGACTCCTCCCGGAACACGTCAGTTTGACGGTGTGTCCGAAATGAGAGACCGAATTTTGTTGGACATGATAAGGTTAATCATGAGTCGCTCTGAGCTACCATTTCCTTCAACGGATACGCATAAACAGTGCAAGACTTATTTTGAATAAGGTTCCATAAAAATCTGTTTGACAGACTTCATATTAGATATGAACAGGAAAGAAACCGGGTTTCACATTCCTGAATATTTGGGTATGCTAGACATATGTTTGGTTGATACCAAACTATAACCCAAATTGGATAAGTGCCAATTGTAGGTTATCCTAGGGATACCAAAGTATAGTACTTATACAACTCACTAGAGAATAATTTAATTGTTGCTCGCCATGCGGTTTTCCTAAGAGGAATACCGATATGCAGTGGTAAGTGGGAGGATAGTAAAACTCGATGAAAATCGGAGCAATACTATTCCAAGCGTCGAATCCTAATGGAACACAAATAGTTCATCAAGGATGAAACTATTCCAATAATCTTCGAATACACAGAACCACGTATGTCGGAGAGAATCAGAAAACAACATGGGGTATGGGTTTCTTATCTAACCTCGTAAAGATGTCAATCTTTTGAGGAACACGAACGGACTACGTATAAGGAAGTGATACAAGGTATAGACTCCCTATTATGGAAAAGTGCCATAAAGTCCGAAGTGGATTCCATGTATACCAACTATGTTTAGACACTAGTTGATGTACCGCAAGGCATTGTGCCTATTGGTACTAAATAAGTCTTCAAGGAAGACATACATGGATGGAAACATACCATCGTACTAAGCTAGGCTTGTAGTGAAAAGGTAGAGTTATCAACATTGTGTTGATTACGACGAAACCTTTTACCTGTTGCCACGACAAATCCATTTCGACAATGCTTGCTGATGCTGCATGTTTCATTTATGAAATATGGCAGCGGAACGGGAAAACTGCTTTCCTTAACGGAAACCTTTCGGAGGATGTTTACACATCCTGACGGTTTTGTCAAACCATAACAAGCAAACTAGGTTTTCAGGTTATTCGATCCATAAATGGATTGAAGCAGGCATTAAGTTCTAGGAATTATCATTTTGATGTAATCATAATGGTGTATGATTTAATTCAAAACGAAAATATTCTTGTGTATATAAGGAGGTTAGTGGGAGCGCACTTACAGTGAATGTCCTGAGTAATGATGATATATCATTTCTTGGAAATGATATTCCCATAACATAATCGGTGAAAGCTTGGCTTTCATGAAAACGACTATAAGTCGTAAACGGTACTATACAGTTAGAATAACGGAACAGTGACCTGGAAATCTTCCAAGCAAGATACTGTTACCGAATAAGCAACAAATGCGGGTTATTGCTGCAGCTGAGGCAGCAACAAAAGCCATTTGGGTCGATAACAAATCTAATTAGATTAGATACAGTTCTATTAGCAGCTGAGCTAGGCTTCAGCACAAGCTAAAGAATTAATGGTCTCATCAAAGATCCAGATAAATACTTCGATATTCATCTGATTCATTCGGATCATACATCGTGGCGATGTGATGATCGAATAAATCGCATCAGATGATAATCATGTAAATCCGCTGACGAAAACCTTTTCTCAGCAGTTTGAGCCAACCGTACATGGTTCGGGTGTTAGACACTCGAGTGACTGGCTATAGGCCAAGTGGGAGATTGTTGGACAATTATGACCCATAGCGTCACTATTTGTACAGATCACTGTGTTGTTGTACAAATTAACTATGTGACAAAGGAGATTGCACTCTTATCATTTGTGATTAAATCACCAAGATATATAAATGATAGGAGATCCCTGTGATTTGTTCATGGACTGAGAATGATTTGAGACAGTATCAGTCCACGAAGGATAAATCATTAAATATCCCTAGTCAAAGTATTATCGAGATTGGACATCGATAAATACGTAAAAGACTAGTATTACATTTGTGCGCGTTGTGAGGGCACGACGACATAGTTCTCATATATTTGCGTATAGGATACTCACGCAAGTGTAATAGGAGGTTTTGTTTTACCGATGGTATGGGAAACAGCTTCGCTCTGGATAGACACCCTCGGAATTCCATTGGTAGTATGACTATGTGTCTATGGAAGTCTGAAATCAGGGTAGGTGTATTTGGTCTTAACCTGAGACTTGCACCGCTAATACTTGCGACAATCAATATTATTTTATTGAGTACACCTATTCTGGGTATATTGAGAATCGTAGTGTGTTGGGTGTGATGTCAAGACGGAAGTATCACTCTAGTCATAATGGAGATGATGATCGCGTAGGATACGGAACTTGTTCTCTTAAATGCTCGAGCTATTGGGATATTATGACTAGGTCATGTATATCCGATTATGGAGACTAGTTACCATACATCCGATATGTGCTTCGTACGGGGCAGACACAATTCCAGCCCTAGACCTAGCACATGGTCATCTGATACTGGATCGACATACACAATACTACGTATACTACGCCTGATATAGATCACATATTCTTATAAGGATATTTCTAGAGAATTGGGTAGGCATGGCGCTTTGCTAGAAGCCAACCTTGTCTTGTAAATCGGTATAAACGTAGTACTTGGTACTTACGTGTTCGGATAGTCCGACGACCGTATTTACTGCCAACATATCCGGGGATCTCATGGGTCGCTTCCCGAAGATTCACCGATGATGTATGACTCGCACTTTTATTAATCTGGGATTAATTAGATGAGAGAGAAAATTAATCTGGGATTAATTACGGAGATATTTTATCTAGGATAAAATATTAATTAAAGAGAGAGAACGATTAATTTGGAATTAATCGATAAAATAATATATTCGATATATTATACGAAATTGGATTTCGACGCGGAATTGAAATTAGATTTTAATTCGGGAGAACGAGTTAATTTAGAATTAATTCGTTAGCGACGTGAATAGTGATTTCGCTAGGCATAATCATTTAATTACGTCGCAACGGAAAATTCATTAATTTGGAATTAGAGAACCCGAGCCCGAGTGTGTTTGCGAGCACATTCTGAATGCGAGTGCGGCACGCAAGTCACATCAAGCGTCAAATCTCTAGTCACATCAAGCGTCAAATCACATGTCACTTTGAGTGACGTGACTATTGAGTGATTGATATGTTAGTTGAAAAGCTTTTATTACTTTTGCTTTTGACTTTTTTGAGATTTGAAATGGTTTTGTGTATTTATTTTTTGTTTTTGGAAAATAAAAATAAATATATATACAAAACACTTTTCTTTTATTTCTCTCTCTCACCCACACGTTTTTTCCCTCCTCTCTTTCCTTCTCTCTCACACGGCTTTGAGCCATTTTTCTCCTTCTTCATTTTCTGGTTTTCTGCCGAGAAGCAGTGAGAAGAAGATGAGTATTTTGTTGCAAAATACAAAGTGCTAGCACACTTGAGTCATCCTAAGGTGATAGGGCAGCGTTTTCGTGAGCATGGAATCATTTTTGAAGCTTGAAGCTTGGAGCTTCAATGGAGGTCATCAATGGCCGAATCTTGGAGGAGCTAAAGGAGCCACAACCGAGCAGTCCACTGCCAAGGGGAGCTACTGCCGTGACCTTTGAGGGAGCTTGAAGGCTTGTGTTCTTCGCATCGCAAGATCCATTCATTGTGAGTATGTTTCCGCCATTCTCCTTTGTTGTATTCACTTGTTTCATGCTTGTTTGATGTTTCTTGGGACCTAATTAGAAACCAACAACAAGGTCCTAAGTTATACAGATAAGCAGAGGCAAGAAAAGTTGTAGAGCGATACTGATAAACAGCTTGGTATGAATAGATGTATGTATATACCTTCCAGAGTTAAGGTATGAGTGAAGAAACCCCATTACAGGACACACGGTACCTTTAAAGATGAATCAAGTAAAGGAACCCAGTTACAGAAAGAACAAATACTCATAGTGATAAAAAAATCCTTAGTTAAGGTGGAAAAGCCTAGCCCAATAGTTATGCAGAATAAGTTAAGAAAGTATTGAGTTCTCAGCAAGAGGACTTTTAGAATATGTCTTCTTGTAGAAGAGATATAAGAAGTCTAGACAATCAAGAAATAGAAGGTGTGGGGAATAAGCTGGAGTAGGTGGATTTAATGAAAGATCTAGGAATGTGGCTTCTTTGATGCACCATAAGAGCTGTAGTATAGCCATAGTGCAAAGTAATCAGCAAGAATTTTATGAAAAACAGGAAAAAGAGTCCCCTCTTGATCAAGAATTTAAGAATCATAAGGTATGAAACAAAAGTTAAGATAAGAAAAAGACTAAGGCGTACTTATTAGATAAAGGATGAATGATGAGTTTAACAGAGCTTTTAGTCACCAAGTCATAGTGAACCCGGTTAACGTGAGTTAGTTTACAGTAAAATAAGAATCCAAGCATATGGAAATAAATATACTTATGAGTATAAAGTCAAATTAAACTATAAATTAGATAGAACCCGCGAACTCTACGACCTATGGTAATATCCTAAGTTTAAAGATGATTCGATGACGAATCCTATTTAAGGGGGGGAATTTGTAACGATCGGTAGTCTCTACTACTATTACATTATAGTACCATTGTATTATGGGACGAAGGTAACATAACATAAATTACGTTGGAACACAAATATACTTATGTAACGACTTTGGGGATAATCGATAAATTCTTCGAAAGTCCAATACGAGATTCTAAGATATTCCGGACAGCCCACGATATTTGGAGCATAACTTTCTCATACGAACTCCGATTTTTATGAAATATATATCGTCGAAAATATGAGATCGAGATCTACAACTTTTGTGTTGAATATATTTCCAAATGAGAAACATAAATGGGCTACAAATACGGATCAAAAATTCAGATGAATACAACCCGAGTGCATTCTAGTAAAGAAGAAGAAGAAGAAGAAGAAGAAGAAGAAGAAGAAGAAGAAGAAGAAGGATGATGAAGAACCATGAAGAAGAAGAACCATGAAGGATGATGAAGAACCATGAAGAAGAAGAACCATGAAGGATGATGAAGATCCAACAAAATAAGGTAAAGAGAGGAATTGGATATAAGATTGAGTGTTCAATATTTTTAATCTTAAAGGATTGGTGAAATTGTTCGACTAATGATGTTAGAAAGTATTTGAAGATGAGAATTGATGGTGTTTAAGAATGTTTAATGAGGATTTTGTTGCAGGATAATTTGGAATTTTTTTTTGATGATGAATGAAAATTTAGGCCTGAAATTGGCCTTGTGTCGCGACGCAGAATGCCCCGCGTCGTGACGCGATCTGAGAAATAACCCAGAAACGCCTCTGGTGTAAGTCGCGATGCGAAGGGTTCGTGCGTCGCGACACGTAAGGCAAAAAGTTGGGCACCTCTTTGGACAAGTTACGTCGCGACGTGCACTACTTTGCGTCACGACGCGCGGCCAATAAATGGCCCAAATCAGTTCAAGTCATTTCAGTGTCACCTGAATGCGTTAGGGGCTACCCTATAAGTCTCGTATCAACTCGTATGTATTAATTTCATCATGGTATATGTACAATATGTTTCCGAGTGATACTCTTTACTTGAATAGGCAAATTGAGCTTGATTCCGACCTATTATTATTCATTGTCCATTTTCTAATCGAAATTATCGATAA